>SZWC01021853.1:25100-44925 GCA_023375785.1 Penium margaritaceum | reverse complement strand
ATACATATACATATACATATACATATACATATACATATACATATACATATACATATACATATACATATACATATACATATACATATACATATACATATACAATTACAATTACAATTACAATTACAATGACAATTACAATTACATGTACATGTATAATTACATATACATATACATATACATAAAAACATAGATACACATACACATGTAAATGTACATATGCATATGCATATGCATATGCATATACATGTACAAATACATGAACATGTACGTACACATATAGATATTCATATACATATGAGTAGAAATATAAATGCCTAATACATGCAAATTGAAAAATCATTGTGAGCTTGTGGAGAATGATTCATAGTTTTTTTACATGTGAATCTAAAGTTCTTTTATTGATGCATAACAACGTGTCTTTAGAAACACAAATGGATATATTTGTATAAGTAGACTGATGTATGTATGGACTTGTCTTTGGAGTTGATTTACGCCTCCCTTTCTTTTGATTAGCACTTTGAGGCTCACGGATGTACGTATTTGTGTTTTCAACTGCCGAAACACGTGCCCGCGCTGGTTTCCGTACTGTTCGCTGTCCATCGGCGATAATGCAAACGGTGTACGCAATGCTCGATGGTGACCCGTAGCCTAGTCTGTAGCTTTAAGAGCCCAGTTGATACTTTAACTTCCGAGAGTCCGGGGATCGATGATCCATCGAACTTCGGATTAGTATTTTCTTTCCGGAACGCGACTGAACCTCGAGGTTGCCAGCATCTTTCCGGTTCTCATCACTTGCGACGATAAGACCTTTTCATTTTTGTTTAAAATAGATTTTTATCGACCGGGTCCGGTCTGTCGGCAACATTTCATTGGTTCGCATCGCTTGCAGAATGCTCTCTATTCGTTGAAGTCTGATATTTGTTCAGGAAACGTGCGGACATCGCTCTTGTGCAGTTCGACTTAGTCGCGACTATTTGCCTCGATGTTTGTCGACTTAGATTTCACGTTGTAGTCGGTGGCTGCCACCATGTTCATTAGTTGGTTGAAAACAGGCATTCGAGAAAATAGCGCTTCGACTTTCAGGTCTTCCGCTTGACGAGGAAAAAATGCAACATCGGGGAGTAACGAGAAAACGCGGGCGTGACTCCGCGTCAAAGGTAGGGTCGAATGAGGCAGTCCGCGTAGTTTTATCCTACCCGCAAAGGCAATGAGATGTTATAGCATCAATACAGCAGTGGAAGGAACACCCGAGCTTCAGAATCCAAAATCAGGAAAACAAATCATCTTTGTGATACTCTCTGGTACAATATCTATAATATAATATAAGAACTGAAAGCTATATTTTCACCATGTATTGCAATTGTGCTCCATCCCTTCCAACCTAGAGGGAGAGTTATCTATGAATCTCCTCGTTCAGATCCCAACTCCTTGGTGTAAAAAAAATGGGGAACGTCCCTTCTTACGTATGAAAAATCTTAGAAACTTGAACTGATACTGTATTTTTACAAAATTTATGGGATGTCAAGCAACTATACGAAGACATGTGGGTGAGCGAGGAACTCCAATCTTGACTTCGCAACTCTTTCCCAAAAAATATACGTTCAAGGCAATTCCACATATGTGCCACAAAAATTCAATTCACCAGGGTGGGGAAGAAGAAAACCCCAATTGTGCTTACATTCGTAGTTTTAATGTTGTCGTAATGCTGCATCCCAAGCATACACGAGCTCCTAATCTACAGCACTCTGCGGTTTTCTCCTTCAATCTATGTCCCTTCGCGCACCAAATTCTCGGTCCTTCCTTCGTGATCATTACGGTTGGTTGATCACACCTTAGGTGCTCTGTTCCCGAATAATTCTGACAGGTTCCACCACTTTCCATGAGTGACTAGTCTACCATCGTTATCTGTGTTGATTCTTTGAAACTGCTCAGATCAAATCTCGGCAACGATACAATTTCACGAGGATGTGCCTCGATATCTTCAATATCACCCCACTTTCAAGTTGAGTTCCTCACAGAAGCCACTCAAGACGTGGCTTCTTACATGTCTCTCGTCTTCAATGCCCAACGCCTCAATGCCTATGTAAACTTCCATAGTAGCGACGCTCCCCTAGACGCAGCTTGGATCGTGTTTTACGTGGCATTGCGACGTGGAACGATTAGTTTTGTGTGTTTGCAAAACTGCCCTTTGAAGACATTGTCCATTACAATAGTGATGCGTCTGAACAATAATGAATGAGGCGGCCATCTTCTCCACTTTTTTGGACAACTATTATGAGGGCCCACGTTTTGAGTGCCACATGTAGTCGCAAAACGAGTTTGGCCCGTTACAAGTGTACATTATCGTTTAGTATAGTTTGCTCAAGCATCTCATTTCCACAAAGAGTGTTTTCCTCTAAACCTTATACATCCTCACCATCTATGATCCACTCATCGTAATACTTGGTACCAGCGTTTAGGAGTAACATAGGGGATACCAACAATTTCAGTTTTGCACCATAACATCGCCTAATTTTGTTTGCATTTCTATGCCGTCAAGAGGTTCGCATGCCTCGCGACGAAGAGAGCAAAAGGAGCAATCATAACAAATGATGGACAGTTGTAACCTTACAAAGACTTTGGTAATGGAGGAGCATCGACACACGATGCACGGAGGTCTCTGATTTGCGAAGACATTAGCAGCAATGGGCTCACCGAGATACATATCGGATGGCACTGGGCCAACAATTATGACAACTAGTGGTACAACAAACCCGTTGGATACAACGATTTGCTCACCCCTACCACTGCATGCTAAGGCGATGCCTAGGTTAGAAGAGAGAGTTAGAAGCAAAAAGCCAAGGACAAACAAGGGTGTGTGCAAAGTTTATTGAACCCAAGGAGGGCCTCCAAGTGAACTACTCCAACCCGCGTGAATGGGAAATTTTCCTCACAAGGAGAGATTAAGAGCTCTCATGTGAATCCAAAACACTGGCCGACACTTCCTCGACCATTCAATTCTTCAAATTGGACGAGACTGACCACTCGGACGTGATAAACAAGTTTGGAGGCGTACTTCACCGTTGCTGGGGTCAATCGTGAAAACGGGAGAAAAAAAAAGAAAAAAGAAAAACATTATCGAGACCCCACTCTTGGATGCCATGGCACTAAGTTGGTCATTTGAAATGAACAACTTCAAATGGCAAGAACAGGTAGGTGGAGCCAGATCAATGCCCCATGGGATCACTCTCACATTTTCAAACGCAGGCATATTGCGAACTCCAGTAGGTTAGTCAAACACGGAGAGTTTCATCAACTATCCCAAAACACTAGAATGCCTTTCTTGTGTGCCATTTTCGCAAAGTTTGAGAGGCCGAATAGTAGTCATGCTGCACGGTACAAGCTATAGCAAATTCTTCAAGTGTCCATTACATCGAAATACATACACAATCTACGTGAAATCATCAACTATGGTTTTGCTAAAATCATGGCCCCAAAAATGTCATCCAATGAGCAGTCATATTTCTCGGCATCCAGACAAACCTTCCGTGAAAGATCGTAGGAGGTGATTTGATTGAGGGTGTTGAGTATAATGCCTAGGTGCAGGAATCCAACAATTGGCAACATTAAGACCATCTCTGTCATCTTCACCACTACTATTACTATTGTTCTTGTTTTTTTTCTTTTGTTGTTGTTGTTGTTGTTGTTTAAGGGGGGAGTCATGATGGACAAAAACCCCTATTGCAATGTAGATGGAGACTGCCAATCACCGCAACCAATGTTTATGATGGATTTGCAGTTAGCTAGGTCACATCTCATACGACTTCTGCAAAAGCCAACAGTCCACAAAGTTTGTGAATTCCCATAAGAAGATAGAGAAGTTATAAAGCAATAAAGTGAAGATTCAATAGAGAATATCCTTCAAATAAAAAAACAGCATCAAATGATCACTCATCTGAACAGCTCGCAATGTCGGAGACAAAGTTTTATGAGAATGCAAGTTTTGACAAGAAATGTGAGGACCACAAATGGTAGACGTTGCTTCTAATGGAGCTAAGGGACTCCCAAAGACTCAAGATGGTTCTAGCACTATTGGATGAGGCACCTCTCGCAAACAGACTAATAGTAAAATGGTTTGGATGCTGGGTCGAAAGACCAACCCAGTAGTGTTTGGAAGAAAACCGTCAATGGACTACTACACATCCAATGAATTTGCAAACCACCCTGATTTCTACTTAGAGAACAGTAGCATGTAGCAATTTGGGTCACTTGCTAAGTAAGTGTCCATAAAATCATCATTTGCGGAATTTTTTGTGCCGACACCATTCTGAAGTTAACCTGACTAGTGGAGTGGTATTAATAAACATTCATGGCGGGAAAGGATACCTTCCCTAAAACAGGCGATCCATGATGTAGCGGAATTTACGTGAAGAAACAAAAGAAGCTATAGTGGGCACTATCCGATTTCACACGATGCGGATATTCATAGATTTAGCGAGGCGATATCAACGACATGGAGCAGACATGTGGTTAGTCCATTTGGAACCAAAATGAGGGTAAGACTGCTTGAACTGACAGAACAGAATCAGTTTCATGAATACGGGAGAAGTTTGGAGCTGAACCAAATGGGTTTCTTCTATTAGTCAATGGATTATAGGAGGCCTTCCTTGGCAAACTACCTTAAGTGCTACCTCTAAAACGTAGCGTTCACCATTGTAGATGTGAAACAAATAGTAAGATCAATGGCCAAGGGGGCCTATATGACGAGGGAGCACCACGTGGTTCGGCTGGAATACGAGTTGGACGAGATGCTCGAGCAGTCGTAGAGTATTCTGTCAGAACTAGGAAGAAAGTTCAAATTGATTTTTGTTTAATAAATGTAAGATTATCACTAAGACAAAATTGATCAACCACGTTTCTGTATAATGGAGGTTTTCTCAATGTTGTCAGAAAAAAACAAGAGGGCTTTCATACACCAAACAATGAACAATGAATGCTACATTTATGTTATATATAGTCTCATGGCAGGAACACAACTTCTCTGATGCCATCCATGCTACTCGACCCGAATGCAAGTATCTTTCCTTGGTCACAAAACTCGTTAGCGTAACTAAATGGCCTGGAAGAGTTTGACTTCAAGAAGAATTATTTTTACACAATATCACCGATCAAAATGTTTATAACATCACTTACAACCCATACACTAGAGGCATGTTGTATAGACTACAATTATGTATGAGGGAAAAATCTATGAGAGTAAAAACCTTTGAGATAAGTGTTGGAAACTGGGCCATCCGGCTGAGTTTCAGGTCCATAGGAGCAAGTTCCAGGAAACTACCAGATGCCTACTCCGATCACCAATCTCACTTTACCATTGGAATCGTCAGGTGGCAAATTTTCTGCGGTCCAAGTTTCAGGTTGATCTAACAATCGGATTGAGAGGTATGAATGTTCAAAGTTTTCGGGGTCATGGACCGCCGGTGTCTGGGTGACCATGGGCGATGGCTCCATGCCTTAGCCTGAGAAAAGAAAAAGGCAAGAGGTCCAGGGTCAAAACCTGATGGGATGAATATCCAAAAGTTCCTTTGTCTTAAGATTACCTTGTCAGAGTGTGCTGACTAGGATAATGGTACCTCTCCTTACTTTTTAGGTGAAGTGGGATCATTATGTGCGAGCCATGGACACATGGCAATTCTCCATGGGATTGTGGGTTATGTGACTACTAGGAGTGAGCCACGAGAGCATTCTCTAGCTCTATATGCCGTATGTGACTGGTCAGCCTGATTGCTAGGCTGATTTCCTCTCTTGTGTGAGATTGTGGAATCTTGTATATGGGCCTTAGCCTCCATGGCTAAGTGGTGTAGCTTGTGAGAGGGCTGACTTGCCCAAGCTCTAGCTTCATATGTACTCCATCATTTTGAGTGATTCAGCTTCCATTCTTCAGCACAACTTATGTCCTTTCAGTCCCACATGCTTGCTGCTCCAAGGCTCCGTCTCTCCTCTAGTTCCAACATTTGGTATCAGAGCCAAGTTCTACCAGTTTCAGCCAGCGCACGCCGTTACTTTCAGAGTGAAGGGTTAGGATAAAACCTTGACCAAATTTAACAATGGGGCACATGATCTTCAACTTTGCAAGACATGCTTTCCAACGAGCACAAGATCGCAAAGATCCAACGCTTGGATTGAGAGTTATGCTCATAACAAGGTCGGCCATGGCTACACTCTTCTCTATGAGTAAGACTGTCGCCTTGTGATGACCATAACTCTCTTGTGACCATAACTCTCATGCGAATCGTAGTATATTTCCTAAACTTTTCATTGGTGTAGAAATATTTGCATTCCATTGATTTGTTTGGGAGAAACGTCGTTTACAAGTTGGCTGATCTGAGTTGTAGTAGGAGCAAAAGCATACCCTGTTTTCAAGAAGGCATATCGTTCAAAATCCCCTGTGTATGACCCTGTTTTATGGGTTGATCCAAAAGCTATTGAGCTACATTTTCCAGTGGTGGGCTTAGTTTTGTCAAATTCCTAGTCTTCTGGCACCTACATTTCATTTTCTGTCAGACAGATTTCAGGCAAAAGCAACAGCAGAAGCAGGGGTAGCGCCGCCACCCAATGGCAGCGCTGAGCATCAACAAGGCTCAAAATGGAAGCTGCAAGCATTGAGAGAGCAGCCCAGCCTTTGGAGACACTAGAGGGTCACGTCAAATTCACATTTTGGAAGATCTGTACCCGTCTCCTCTTGGAGGAGAGGGGCTTGTGGGAGGTGGTGAGCGGCGACGAGTCAACTCCAAATCCGCAAGCAACAAACATCACCACAGCACAGGTGGTGGTGATGATGAAGCCGTAGAAGGGTGCAGCAGATGCAAGTTCATCTACACCTGCAACAGCGGTGTATGAGGACTGGAAAAAGAAGGACAGGCAGGCCTACAGGTTGCTTGTCAACACCATCTCCACCCCGCATCTTAAGTCCGTAAGTGACAAGGCTGCTGCAAAGGAGGGGTGGGACACGTCGTGCAAGAAGCATGAAAGCAAAGACCCTGCATTCCTCATGATCTTGGAGGAGAAGATGATGGTGCTGAAAATGCAGAGTGATGAAGGGATGGAGGCGTACCTAGATAGGGTGAAGGATCTGGCGAATAAGCTGAGAGCGGCCGGTAACCCTGTGGAGGAGACACGCTTCATTCTTCTCTTGTTGAGGGGACTCCCAACCAGCTACGACACGGTACAAGAGACGTTGGAGTGCCAGCCCACTTTTGACCTGGACTTCGTCTGTACACACCTGGTGTATGTGGAACTACGTCGCAATGCAGCAAAGCGCAATGGCGGCAGCATCAGTGAAGCAGCTTTTCTGGCCACGAGCTCACGCAACCACGAGCAGCAGTAGCAATCTGGATAGCAGAGAGGCAAGAAGAAAGGCAAGTGCCACCACTGCCAGAAAGAGGGGTACTACAAGAAAGAGTGCTTCAAGTTCAAGAGGGACCAGAAGGAGTAACAGCAGTAGTAAAAGTAGCAGTCTCCACAATAATAGCAGCAGCAATCACAGTAGTGTCAGTAGTAGTAGTAGCAGAACCAGGTTGGAGTGCGCCACTTTGGCAACATGAATGTGACCAAGGAGGTGCACGACCGCCTCTTCATGGCAAAGTCTGACATGCCGCAGGTGGAGAAGGTGAACATGGCATGGTACAAAGACTCAGGGTGCACCAAAAGTCTGACGCACCACAATGAGTGGTTTTTGCAGCTGCTGTCCATTCCCCCTCGCCCTATTGCTTTGGGTGACAATCGGGTGGTGTATGCTGAGGGAATTGGGATTGTGGAGATGTGGTTGGAGACCCCTCGTGACATTGAAGTGGGAGTGTTCCCAGGCGTGTTGTATGTATCTGATGCTTCATTCAACCTTCTCTCAGTCTCCTCTCTCACCAACACAAGACTACGCGTCATCTTCGACGACGACTATGGCTACATCCTCGACAAGGAAATAGGAGAGGAGTTGGCCAGGTCTATGAAGGAAGGAGACATGTACCGCCTGTTGGGGGCAACCAAGATCCCGCGTGAGCAGAGTCTTGCAGCAGTAGTGCATGCGATGGATGGTGAGATCTGGCATCAGCGCTATGGCCACATCGGCATGCCCGCCTTGCAGCAGCTTCAAGCAAAGCGGATGGTGCCTGACTTGCCCACCATTTCCAACTTTGAGCAGCAGTTATGCATCGGCTATTTGGAGGGGAAGCAGCATCGCGAGGTGTTTTGTGGAGTAGGGGAATGTGATTGAGCTGGTCCATACAGACTTGTGTGGCCCGATGCAGACCCAGAGCTTTGGAGGCTCTAGGTGTTTTGTAACCTTCATTGACTATTTCAGCCGTTACACTGCTGGTTACTTCCTTGCTTCTAAGGACCAGTTCTTTGACAGGTGAAGGAGTTTAAGGCAATGGTGGAGAACCAGACTCACAAGAAAATCAAGGCACTGCATAACGACTGCGGTGGAGAGTACCTCAGCAAGGAATTGCAGGGCTACCTCACAACAGCTGGCGTCAAGGCGCAGCATACCGTGTCATACTCGTCAGAACAAAACGGTTTAGCAGAACGTGCCAACCGTACCATCGTTGAGTCTGCGCGCTCCATGCTACACGCGACTCGGCTCGCCTATGACTTTTGGGCTGAAGTAGTGAGCACTGCGGTGTACATAAAGAACCGCAGTCCAACGAAGGCGTTGGAACAGGTGACGCCATACGAGGCGTGGTTCGGCAAGAAGCCGAGCGTGGGCCATTTTCGTGCATATGTCAGCTTGGCGCACATGCACGTGCCCAAGGAGAAGCCGTAGAATTGGGACGCGAAGAGCGCGTAGATGCTGATGATCGGTTATGATGTGGCCAGCAAGGCGTATTGCCTCTATTAGAGGGATACTGGCCACGTCATCATTTCCAGGGATGTCGTCTTCAACGAAGGTAACGTCATCGGCACCAACATCATTTGTGAAGAGACAGCGGAACCAGCAGCTGACGAGGGAGTGGGAGCAGAAATCCTTCCTGATCAAGTTTCTCCTGATCCTTCCTCCACTGTGACAGTGGGAGAACCAATCTATTCTCCCATGTTTGATGCAACAGATATAGCGGCCTCATCTGTAGAAGCACAGGAAGGAGATGCAGCACCACTTGCAGTAGTAGTTGTGCTAGTAGCACCGCGCCAGCCGCCTGCTAACACTCCAACACTTGGTCATAGGTTCCCTCTTAGGGTGCGCTACAAGCCTGGTGAGCGCGACCATTACTGGATGCTGCAGCAACCAAAACAAATGAACGTCGGAGCTGCAGCAGATTCAGATGAGCCAACGTTATACAAGGAGGCCATGGCTGCACCAGATGTAGTAGATTGGGCGCAAGCTGTGCATCAAGAGATACAGTCGCAGCTGGACAACGGCGTGTGGGAGCTGACTGAGCGTCCACGTGAACGCAAAGTGATCAAGTACAAGTGGGTGTTCAAGAAGAAGCGGGGAGTAGATGGCAACATGGAAAGGTACAAGGCGAGACTGGTAGCCAAGGGCTGGTTGTAGTAGGAGGGTATTGACTATGCAGAAACATTTGCTCCCGTTGCAAAGTTTTCCTCTGTGCACACACTCCTCTCTTATGCAACAGCTCAGGAATTTGAGGTTCACCACATGGATGTCAAGACGACATTCTTGAATGGTGACTTGGAGGAGATCTACATGGAGCAGTCGGAGGATTGATATGGATGGCGAGGAGCACCTCGTCTGCAAGCTACTGAAAGTTGGAAGATGTTGTACGGCCTGTAGGAAGCATCGCGTACTTGGAACCAGAAGTTGGATGAGGCGCTATAGTGCATGCGTTTCGAATGCAGTGAGTGTGACTATAGTGTCTATCGCTGGTAGCATGGGCATGAGATCCTCATCATCATTGTCTATGTGGATGACATGCTCCTCCTTTCCAACAGCATGTCTTTAGTGCAGGAGTTCAAGGAGGCCATGCAAGAGCGCCAGATGTCTGATCTCGGGGAGGCGTCATACTTCCTTGGCATCCAGATCACACGTGAACGCAAATCATGCTCTCTCTCACTACAGCACAGCCGTTACATCATGGACGTACTACAGCGGTTTTGCAGTGCAGAAACAAAACCAGTCGACACGCCGCTTGAGATGTGGTAGTACCTCGTGAGCTTAAGTGGAGAAGCAGATGCAGCTGAGCAGCAAAAGTACCAGAGCGCCATCGACAGTCTCATGTACCTGATGTTGGCAACAAGGCCGGACCTTGCACACACTTTAAGTGCTGTGAGCCACCACATAGCAAACCCCGGAACTGAGCACCAGAAGGCAGTGAAGCAGATCTTCCGCTACCTTGTTGGAACCATGAACATCGACATCACTTACAACGGCAGTAAAAACAACATCATCGGCTACATAGATGCAAATTGAGCTTCAAACCCAGAGGATCGCAAGTCAATCTCTTGGCATGTGTTTCTCATGAATACAGGGGCCATGAGCTGGTGCAGCATGCGGCAAGTTGTCGTGGCCACCTCAAACACCAAAGCTGAGTACATTTCTCTCGGTTTTTTAGCCAAGGAAGCAGTTTGGCTCCAACGTCTGATGGTAGAGATGAGTGGGAGTGCGGCAGTTCCTGTTCCTGTATGCGTTGACAACCAAAGCGCAATCGCACTCGCCAAGAAACCTAAGCACCATGCACGCACCAAGCACATTGACATCGCATATCACTTCATCAGGCATATGCTGCAGGAGGGTGCTATCAAGATGGAGTTCACTCCGACCAGTAAGCAGCCTGCTGATTTCTTCTGCACCAAGCCAGTGACCCCTGAGAAGCAGCATCTCTGCATGACAGCATGTGGACTCAGCTCACTCTCACTACGGTAAAGTGGGAGATTGTTGGAAAATGGGCCATCCGGCTTAATTTCAGGTCCACAAGAGCAAGTTTTAGGAAACTACTAGATGCCGACGACGATCATCAATCTGACTTTTTCATTGGAAAGATCATGTGGCAAATTGTTTGCGGTTTATATTTCAGGTCGATCCAACCATCGGATTGAGAGATATGAAGTTTCAAATTTTCAGAGTCATGGACCGCCGGTGTCTGGTTGACCATGGGCGATGGCTCCATGCCTTAGCCTGAGAAAAGAAAAAGGCAAGAGGTCCAGGGTCAAGACCTGATGGGAGAAATATGCAAAAAGTTGTTTGGTCTTAGGATTACCTTGTCAAAGTGTGCTGACTAGGATAAAGGTACCTCTCCTTAATTTTTAGGTGAGGTGGGATCCTTGTGTGCTAGCCATGGACACATGGCAATTCTCCATGGGATTGTGGGTTATGTGACCAATAGGAGTGAGCTATGAGAGCATTCTCTAGCTCTCTAGGTCGTGTGTGACTGGTTAGCCTGATTGCTAGGCTGATTTCCTCTCTTGTGTGAGATTGTGGACTCTTGTGTGTGAGCGTTAGCCTCCATGGCCAAGTGGTGTGGCTTGTGAGAGGGCTGACTTGCCCATGCTCCAGCTTTATATGTACCCCATCATTTTGAGTGATTCAACTTCCATTCTTCAGCACAAATGATGTCCTTTCATTCCAACATGCTTGTTGCTCCAAGGCTCCGTCTGTCCTCCAGTTCCAACATTTGGTATCAGAGCCAAGTTATGTGTTTCCATTCTAACAGGAACCTACATGTTGCTATAGTAAAAGTTATAAACATCTATAAATCATTGATGTGCACCATCTATACAAGATGCTGAGGATGTGAATGATTGTATTGAACCAAGAACTTCAACATCCTATAGGACCATATGCACATTGTTTTGTGCCCAGTAACATGTTCTTCCTTGCATATGCCGACTAACCCTTGAGAACCACATCCAGAAATAGACTATTGAAAGAGCAGTAAAGCTTACAACATGTCAATGCAATCACAATGCTCTAACACATTTAATGTGCAGGCGATAAGAATTTCACTGGGGTTTTGTTTCATTCCTTTGACGGGTTTTTTCATGTTCACAGAAGTGGGTGGGCTTGACTCGACAACAGTGTTGCAATACTTAACGATGATGGATAGCCATAAGGGACTTATCCCAAGACAAGACATTAGCGTGGTCTCCAAATGTCAACATTCTTCATAGACAAATACACAATGCTAATACATTGTCAGCTTTGGAGGGGTGTCCCCACACTCTAAACTCCCACCAATATCCTCCAATGCATGAAATCATCTTATGTGAATGGATTGGGTTGTGTATTTGGAGCGGTAGGAGGCTAAGAGGTTGTCTCTACAAAAGACTACATGAAAGCTCAAAGCCCATGCACCAACACTCCCCCTGGGCTGTAAGAGAATTCAACAAGGGTACCAGGTGGGAAGATAAACAAACTCCCCGTCAACAAGTGAAACTTGAGAACATGAATTCAAACACCAGTGTGCTTAGATAGGTATACCCCCCCTGTATGTAGTAGGCTACAAGACTGTCGACTGTAGAGAATAGTAAGTCCCTCCTGGCTCAAACGATCCTGGGAAAACAATCACGCAATGGATGGACCTAGGAGTGGCTCTGGATGTGAAAGCGTCAACAAGGAAAGGAGGATGAGGCTGAAATAGCTACCATGTGCACAACTCACTCATACTGTCCAAAACTTGTCACGCACCAGCTCTAGAGGAGTGTGAGAAGGGCAAGTTAGTCTCACCTCACACTCCTGGGGCCTACCACAGATCCCAGCAAGCAGGGTCAATGGCCTCACTCTGATCAGACTCAGAGGGTGCAGTGCAAGGGTGGAGAGCACTCTGCCGAATGCTCGATGGTCATGAGAGGAGGGGGAGGCTTGAGCCCTGACATGTGGGGGCTGCCAGAAGTGCCAACCAGCAGACTCTGGTGCTGTGTGTGAGGAGAGGATGGTAGTGAGTACTCTTGAGAAGGAGGGTGAGGACGAGGCCGGCCTCACCATTGCTCCTCCCCATGTCCCGAGTGAAGATGTAACCTGGTGCATCCTGTAGTGGAGGGATATCGTCAGACAATATCCCTCAAATGGTAGCGACGAAAGTCTCTTGTACACAGCGAATCTCATCCTCCTCAGCTCGGCGTCAGAGAAGAGTGACTAGGTGTTGTGGACCTAGTGTAAGGACTTGACCCTGTAGTCTGTACCAGAGATGGGCAAGACTCGAGTGCTCCCCCCATGACCTCAGACGTAAAAATATTCTCTATCAGCTACTTTACAATCACTGGCAATTGAGGGAACAACAGACACAACTGATGTGGTCGATTCAGCTCAGGCTGCTAATGTGGCCAATGTTGGTAATGGAGCTGATGCTGATGGTGGAGCTGGTGTTGCCGACACAGTTGATGCGAGAGATGGTGTCAAAGTCTTCCATACAAGTGATGCAAGTAGTGCATGTGTTACTACTGATGCAGTTGATGCTGCTGATAAAGCAGATGCAACCGAGGCTGTCTGTGCTGAAGACGATGTCGATACAACTGATGTCCAAGAGGGTGATGTTGCAGAAGATGTCGGTGCTGTCGCCGATGCAACATCAGGAGAAGATGATGATGGTAACGACACCGACGCTGTCCATGCACAAGATCTTGATGAAGACGTCGACATCACAAGTAAAGTTGATCCATCTCATGAGGATAATGAGGTCGATGCAGCCAATGCGAGAAGTAGAGCTGACTTGGAAGATGAAGGCACTATAGAGGCACTGGGTACACCTAGTGCAATCGCAAGTTAGGGTGTAGCACATACAGCTGTCACGGACTCTGCTCAAATACCTAATGTGGGCAGAGGTGTCGATGCAGCTCGTGAAGGTGATGTAGAGGAATGAGCTAAAGCTAGAGAGGAAGATGATGACACAACTGTAGTGGAAGATCGAGCAACAGGTGCTGTTGGAGCAGCTTTCATAGTTGATGTAGCTGGTGTTGTGAGAGAAGCAGGAGCTGTAAGAGAGGCTGATGCCGATGAAGCCATGGATGCAACACATGACCTCGATGCGGTGGCTATTGGTGAAGAAGGAGAAGCATACAAAGCAACTGGCGTTGCTGGTGCAGCTCGTACAACTGATGCATCTGATGCTATAAGTAGAGCAGGTGCAATAGAGAGAAATGATGCTGATGATCCTACTTAAGATGTAGACGCTACAGATGATGCTATTGTAGGATTCGCTGGTGCAACAAATGCAGCTACACTAGCTTATGAAGCTGGTACTGTAGATGATGTGTAAAGCATAGATATAGACTATGTGGATGTGTATGATGGTGCGACTGCTGCTAAAGCTGTAAAAGTTACAGAGGATCCTGCTACTGGCGATGTTACACGTGGGGAAGCTGGTGCAACAAGCGCACTTTTACCAGCTGATGCAGCTGGTATTGTAGAGGATGTGGGAAGCGTGGATGTAAACTGTGTGGATATGTCTGATGATGCTATTGCTACTGAAGCTGTAGAAGCTACAGAGAACGCTGCTGCTAGAGATGAAACAGGTTGGGCAGGTGATGCATCAAGTGCACTTATACCAACTGATGCAGCTAGTATTGTAGAGGATGCGAGACGTGTGGATGTAGACTGTGTGCATGCTTTTGATGTTGCTACTACTACTAGAACTACTCTAATAGATGCAGTACTAGGTGCTCTTGTTCCATCCTCAGTGCGCACTAGCGTAGTCGATGTCGAACTGGACGAATGCACATACCCCCCCTCAACCGGTGAAATGACAAAAGCCGGTGGAGATGAAGACGTGCCAGAGACGAGCCAAATATGACACACTAGGCGACGACAATGTCGTTGAGCTGGAGGCTGGCTAGGAGGGGGCATCATACCATTGCAACGTAGGATTGAGAGAATAGTTGTGGACTAGGAAGAAAGGTCTAATGTAGCTGGGAACTGTACCTCAGATGAAGATGAGGAAGATGAGGACGACGCAGAACAGGAAGAATCAACCTGACGGGAGAAGAGGTAGTCCTTGATCTGCTACATCATGTGCCGTACACTCTAGAGCTCGATGTGCAGGATTGCCAGAGTATTGGTGTGGGGAACGGACGAATGAGGTAGGTCCATCTGCTGTGGAGTGTGAGGGAACTCACCAGGCTAGATCGATAGTGGATGCCACTCATTGGGGCGTAATTGACACTGGCGCAAACCGTGGTCTCCATCGCCACGGAAGTGGCAGGCAAATCCACGAAGAGCTGGATCATGCCGGGGAAGAAGACGACCAATCCTAAGAGAGTCATGGTGGTGAGGCTGGAGAATGCCATGTTCCGGCAGTGTAGAGACCGACCACAAAAGGGGCTGGAGAGCAGCTTGACTAAAAGGTGGTGCTGGCGGCCACACATCAACTCCTGAAGATAGGAGGTGATGTGGATGAGCGTGAAGAACGCCATGCCTCGGTGGTGACGAGGAGGAGCACTGAGAAGGCTGACCAAAGTGTGGAGGCAGTCCAGGCACCAGGCTGTCAAGCGGATGACCCGGGTAGGCGTGTAGAGCGCTGGCTCTGGTCGGAGTAGAAGTTGACCACAGAGGAAGCTGACCAAGATGCCCATGGAAGGATGATGCCAGAGGCCAGGTTAGAGTGCCGATGGGCTAGTGACACGGTTGGGCGGTAGGAACGCTCTCTCCTGGTGGTGAAGAAATCAACCACAGGAGGGACTGGCCAGCGCCACCATGAAGTGGTGGTGTCGGCGGTGTGATCTCTGTGTCAAATGGCAACCTGTGATGGGAGTGAGCGTAAGAGACTGCGTCTCGTCGGAGGAGAAACTGACCACAGGAGTACATGGCCAGGGTGACCACATTGTGGTGGTGGTGGTCCCCGCGGCGGCCTCAGTGGGTCTGAGGGTTGCGGATGAAGAGGGAGAGAGTACAGAACACCATCAGTGGGCGAGGGGAAAATCCCCAGTGTGAGGTAAGGGCCAAGAGGTGGCCCCGGCCATCGCAACATCGTGCCATGAGGGGCGATGAGATGTGATGGTGCTGTCTCTGGAATCGGTTAAACTAGGAAAAAGACGAAGGTTGTAATGCACGGCAGATGTTCTTGAACTAAAAGAGGGAGGAAAGGAAAAAGGAAAAGGGTACAAGGAAAGCTTCTCCCCTTGTAGGAAGGAAGAAAAAGAGAAAAAAAACAAGTCAAATAAAGGAATGCATTGTTCTATAGAAAACTTTACAGGAAAACCCCCGGGTTGATCGAGTTCCAAGGATTTTCTCTATTGTCCTTGTGGCCTATTTTCTTGGTTGGTGTGGCCAGGTCAAGTCCAGCGAGGGTAACCGCTAACACCGGGCAACCGCCCACGATCGCGTGGGTGATTTCACACCCACGCAAAAGTCGTGGGTGGACTTCGCCACGGAGAGGTACCGACGGCGACAGACCGAAGAGGATGACATCAACAAGTCTGCAAGGGAGTGGGTCTGTGGGAGTGAGCGAGAGAGAGAGAGAGGCTATGGGATGAGAGAGAACTAGAACTGAGAAAGGAGCAGGGCAGAGCAGAAGAAAACGGGGAGGAGAGCGATGTCAGCTGCTGCTATCATGTTGCAGCAAGACGCGCAAGTTGCGCAAATGCTGTTGCTGCTCCTACTGCCAGCAGCAGCGCAAGCTGTGCAACGCTACTGCTGGTGTTACTCGCTGCCCGCGCTGTGCTGCCACTCTACACGAAGTTAAACCTGCGTGCTGTTAAGTGAAAGCGTCAGCTGCCACCGCTGTTGCGCATTACGCACTATGTAATGTTATTGTTGTTGCTAATGCTGTTGCAGCTGCTACTACGCACTACGGACTACACGCTGTTGCTGCTACATAGCACTATCAACGTGATGCAGCTACAAATGCTGTTAGAGCACAACTATTAAAGGATGGCGAAGCCCGCGGGTGCCACACTATGACTTAGTAGGCATCTTGCCGCAACGCGTAACACCAGCAATTGCAGCATTAGTAGGCATCTTGCCGCAACTGCAACTTATTGACAGAAGGTATTGTTTTGTTGATTATTCGCTGCTGCCAGATCGGTTGTGTTGCTTATGCTACTTTTATGGCAGCTTTAACAGAACACGATGCACTCCCATGTGCCACTTAGCCTTAAGGTAGCTTGAAGCCATACTTGTTGCTGTCGCAGATACGTTGTATCGCTCCTGATCAATTCTGTCTGCGTGGCGCTACGTGGCGCACCTCGGCTACGTTTCAGACCTGTTCTACTGCCTTTGTTGCTCACACGCCCCCCCTCTGCTGTGATACCATGCTGAAATGAGTCAAGGGCATGCAGGCCCATGCTGGAAGAGACACGAGCTTTGGTGGTGATTGGGATAAATGTAGCACCAAATTTTGGCTAAGTCTGGAACGAATGACTGAAGAATCAAGGAGAGAATACAATGAGCCCTGTTGAGAGCTTATGTTATGTGGACTGGCGGCTAGCCCACCAAGCCTCATCATCCCCGTAGCACCAGAAGGCACGAACATGGAACATGCATGTCATAGAGCATGGAAACACCAATGGCGGTCTCCCAAGGCACACCAACGTGGTGACTTACCAGCATCATTGACTAGCCAGGCTAGGAAAGTTTAGGTCTCCCGAGACACCGTAACAGACAACGGGGTGTCCGGGTCTCAGCCACATGCAAACTACACAAGTCTGTCAAAGGGTCACAAAGACTAGACTCATTAGTGCGGGGTCTTCCGAGGTACCGGCACAAACCATCGTGTACCCTGGTCTCGACCACAGAAAGAGTGCACCACCTGTCAGACTGTACGGTGTATTTCTATGGGGTTTCCTGGGGTACCGGTACAAACCCCCCGAGTATTCGGGTTTCGACCACCGAGAAAACTCTACCAAACATGTATGTGTGAACTAAGCAGCTAGAATGCACCATGCCCATCACCGAGAGAGTAAGGTAGCCACTGGAGGACCATCAGCACAAGCTAGGAGGCTGTTTCTACACAAGACTGCATGACAGCTGAAAGCCCATGCACCAACACTAACTCCTTTGCGCGCAAATTTTCTTTCAGAAGTCTCAGAGTAGCTGGAGGGGGTTAGCAGTGCAAAGCAATGAGCGTGGGGCCAGGCCTACTCCAACTGTGCTGCAGTCCCAACCAACCGCTCTAAACAAGTTTTCAGCTAACTCGACACTTGCATATACATGTTCGATCATTTCGACACTTGACATCGATGTATACTTACCGCTAATTATAGATTGCTCAATTTTTCCAAATTCTAAATCGTGTTCTGCCCGGAAAATTCTACTTGTTCACCATATTTGCTCCGTTCGGCATAACAGTCGGGGTCTTGTGTATGTCATGGAAGAAACAAAGGATACTGATGGCTTTTATCATCCGTTTGCTTGTGATTAGAGAATGATATAACATGATTTATTTTATTATTTATCATATAGGAAGATGTTTCAATCCATTGTGACGTGCAATACGGCGAGCTCGGAGGGCACAAATCGAATGTTCTTTGACTTTGTTGTGCATGTCCATGTATTGATTTGGTGAATTCTGATTGAAAGAAATAATGTTTTCTTTAATTTTATCCTATAATGTTTTGCATTGGGAAATGTTTTTTTGAATTGGGAAAACACTGTTATTTTTCCTTTTTCGGGGTTACAAGGGTAATAAATCTCTGCAGGGTGTATAGATTGGTATGCCCGCCCAAATCTGTGTTCTAGCAGAAGTCCGCTGCCAAAGTGTTCCTTTCTTTGTTCGCTTTTGCACCGGAGGCAGGAAGATTCCTCCGTTACCCGAATCTACGAGAGAGACACCGGCAAGCTCGCGGAACAAGGTGACACAGCTGACGTCATCGTGTAACGTTCATTTCGTCACGTAAAGCGTCATGTTGACGCAACAGAGTGTGCATGGCGTGTCGCGGGACGCCACAGCTGCGGTCATCTAATCGTCTCTTGCTTCTGAATTTGACGACCTCGGAGCAGTGAACCAACTCTGGCGAACGTCGTCAGTACTCAAAGCAGTTGGAGCGACAGAAGCGCGAAGAACTGCGAGAACCTTCGCCTGCTGTTGTGGAGCGACCGTCTCCATTGGCCGACACAGGAGAGGAAGACATCGCTTGGCAGACCGAGTTAGGAGGAGCAGTCCAACGGACCGCATGGCTCGTCCGTTAGCCTTGGAATTGGCGTTTCCCACGCTTTGCCGTGGCAGCAGTGATGGTGCTGTGCTGCTCACAGCACCGCGCTGCACTGCGCGCCAGTGCAGCACGACATTGGCGTCCCCCGTCCCCGACAGCGGCAGCAGTCGCCTTAATCGTCAGCGTCGTAGTGAGCCGACGACGCCATCGTCGCAACGTCGTGGCAAAGGAGGCAGGCACTTTTCGCATGGCAGGGCCAGTTTGGGTTGGCAGCAGCAGCAGGAGACGGGCAGGGACCACAGACGGTCTCCTCGGAAGGAGAACGTTCCGGAGTCGGATTTTTTCGTGGACCACACGTGCATCGACTGCGACCTGTGCCGATGGATGGCTCCGGAAATCTTCAAATCCGTTGGTGGCATGTCTGCCGCGTACCGGCAGCCTGCGGATGCTGAGGACCGGCTCAAGGGCTTGCAGGTGCATGGGGTGGAGGACAGAGAGTGGGAAAGGATGAATAGCTTCATGTGGGGTGCCCTTGAAGTTAGTTGCAATCATGGCTGCTAGAGGTGCAGACGGGATGGTAGGGAAGGGGTGGGGAGTTGAACTGGCACTGCATGGCATGAGGACAAGACGCAGCATTGCATGTGTGCCCCTCACATGTGCCATATGACCATTCTAGGTACTTCCACCCCATACCCTGGTTCCAGCCTAGCCTAGGAATGAGGAAGGCAACCCAAGATGCTCACCTACTGCCATCATCCGTCCTCCCTCTGCACCATTTTGTTAGGACTTTCGATGGTCCCCCTGGATCTGTCCTTCT
>SZWC01021852.1:24170-34178 GCA_023375785.1 Penium margaritaceum | reverse complement strand
GAGAGGAGAGGGTGGGGGTAGAGGGAGGAAAGGGGTGAAAAGGCAAGCAACAGCGCAAGTAGTGCAGGAGTGGGTGCGAGAAGAGACAGGAGAAGGGTGTAGGGGAGTGGTCAGCATGGAGGAAGAGGGAGGGAGAGGGGGGGATGGGGGAGGGGAAGGGGAAGAGGGGGGAGGGACGGGATGAGATGGGGGAGAGGAGATAACGGGGGCAGAGGCGACGGCGGGAGCAGGCGTGGAGACAGCGGAAGGCCGAGCCCAGGCTGCATGGTCGCACATCCAGGAGGACGGGCGGATAGGAGTACGAGGCACCGGAAGCCGTGCAAGGGCAAGTGGGCAAGGGGAGGAGGGAGGAGCAAGGAGAGGCAAAGGCAGAGAAGGGTGTGGGAAGAGGGGGGGAAGGGGTGGGAGGGTCTCATGGGCAATGACGTTGAGGAGGGGAGGCAAGAGTGGGGAGCGTGAGAAGGGTGGGGAAGTCGGGGATAGCGGCCGGGCTGGAGGAGGGGTGGGAGGAGGGGGGAAGCGGGAGACGCACGCGGGCAAGGAGGAGGCAGAGCATCGTCCTCGAGGACGTCCTCAATTGAGAGGAGGATAGGATCGGAACAATGAGCAGGGACAGGCGCACAAAGGGAACCAAGTGCTTGAGCGGTCGTCAAGGCGAGGGGAACACGCGAGGGAAGGGGTGGGAAACCGGGGGGAGAGGGAGGAAGGGGAACCGGGGATGGCAAGTGGGCAGGCACAGGGGAGACGGACATCGGGCCGCCACGGCAATGAGATGGAGGTTAAGAGGGAGGGGAGAGGACAGAAGACACGCACGTGGGAGGGGCCGGGGCCACAAATATAGGCACACGAGGCACATGAAGCACGGAGGAAGGGGACATGGACGGGGGCGGCAAGAGCACGACAGTGGGGGCAGGAGGGGATGGGATGGGAGCCAAAGCAGCGGTGGCGGAGAAGGCCGGGATGGGAGGAGCGGGGACGAAGGGGATGGGTGGAGGGGAAACGGGAGGTGGGGTGGGCAAGGCGGATCGGGGGACATTAGGACGAGGCGGGAGGGGAGGAGCGGCAAACATGGTGAAAGGACCAGCATGGTAGATGTGGGAGGAGGGACCAGGGTCAGGGAACGCGAGCGGGGGCTCAAGGTACGGCGGGGACCCGGCGCAGAAAAGGCCATCGGTGGAGTAGGTAGTGGCAGAGGTGGAAAGGGGAGGGGTATGTTCCACACGAAATGTGTCGTATGTCAAGTGCTAAAAAAAGCATGCATGACAGGACTCGACGATACGATGCGCGACCGGATCCAAAAACCAATGTGCACGGGAGCGAGGAGAAACGCCAAGGGTGACGCAGAGGAGACTAGGCGGGTCGGGCTTGCCGGATCGCGAAGGAAGGGGCAAGATAGACAGTTGCCATAGTGCTCCACATAACAGCCTGGCTAAGGTCCGTGCGGCGACCAAAGAACATCTCAAATATTGTGGTGTTGGGGACAAGAGGTCCACGCAGAATCCGGGTCCACACCCAAGTGTAGAAGCGTGCACCCTCAGACCAAAAACTCCAACCACGGTCAAGAAAACCAGCCTCAGCCATCATGGTGCGGACGCCCTGAATAAGGGTACGGTTCAAGCGTTCCGCAACCCCATTCTACTGAGGAGAATAGTGGGTGGAGAGCTCATTGACAATGCCCTCACGATCCAAAAAATGCCGTGGTGTCACGGAAGAACTCACCACCACGATCTCAGCGAAAGTGGTGATGACTCTGACGCTGAGTAGACGCGTACCACAACTGAATGGTCGCCGCACCATCGCTTTTTGTGCGAAGGAAGAAGTCCCACGTGAAGCGGGAGTAGTTGTCAATCAGGCTTAGGACGTACGTGGCATGCTCTGCAAGAGACTCATTCTCAAGAGGACCAAGGATGTCGGCACGGACCAGCTCGAGGGGCGTAGAAGCGCGGGAGGGGGAGGACAGAAAAGGGAGACGATACATTTCACTAACGACACAAAAGGTACAGCCAGCAACACACAGAGCATGGAACGATGGGCCAGACAACCCATTGGCCGGGAGTGTGTGAAGGAGAGAGGTGACGGCAGAAGCCGGGAGACGACAAAGTCGGCGATGAAGGAGATTCGAATGAACAGAGCGGGAGAGCACAACAAGCGCGATAATGTCGGTTGTGTAGGCCGAGACAGAGTGGGTGCCAAGAACCTGATAAAGGCCCTTGCCAGGAGGTCGACGACCGCGAAGGACAACACGCCCACTGGCACGATCAGTGATAGTGACGAGACCAAGTGCATCAATGGTAGAGAAACCAAATGTGTCGAGTGCGGGGATAGAAAGGAGAGAGAAGTCAAGGGCGGGGACGTAACGGAGAGAGGACAAGGATAAATCACTGGCGGGGGACGACAGACAAACGGTGCCAACACCAAGAATAGGCAGGGGTGCACCGTTATCGATAAATACAATCATGATGACAGACAAGAAGAAACGACGTGGAAAGCTCACGTACAGTGCATATGTGATCCGTGGCAGCCCCATCGACGATCCAAGACGGGGAGATGACACGCTCGGTGCCAGAAAGAAGGTAGTAAGCGGTCGTGCACAAGGTGGAGCCAGCTAGCAAAGGGGGAGACAGGGAAGGAGGAGGAGAGAGTGGAGAAAAGGCAGGTGTGACAAAGCAATCAAACAAGGGGGACATACTGGCAGGAGGTGGACTGTCGAGGACACCCTCCGTAAGGACGTGGTGAATCAAGGCGACAATGGCATCCTCAGTGAGAGGAGGAGCAACAGTGGTAATGGGTGCAGGGCCGGCGGGTGGGGCAAAAGGAGCGGCACGTGGTGTAGGGCCACCAGGCATGGCGAGAGGAGCGAGCCCAGGGGGGTGGTGCTAGAGGAGCACCGAGTGCACGGCCACGTAGAAGTGCACGTTGGCAAGCAATCCGCTCACGAAGGTCGGGGACGGGGGGCAAGGGACAAGCATCATGGCAATGACCCACAACATCACAGTTCCTACAGATGGGTGGGCGCCCACCACAGCCACCAGTGGGAGCGCGGATAGTGAGAGCATGGGCGGCAGGGGATGGGAGGATGCCAGGGAGAGCGTCACGAAGAATGGGCTTGACAAGGGCCGTATCTGGCTCAGATGTAGTCTGGAACACTCATAGACCATCAAGGAGAGCGGGCCAAATAGCATCTGGCGTCTGATAGGCGTGCTACAGGGTTAGGGTGAGGGGGAAGGAGCTAAGGACGCCAGAGAAAGTAGGACCGAGGCCGGCCACGACAGATGTCACAAATGCCTAGTGTGTAAGGGAGGCACCTGCCGTGAGAAGCTCGCTCTAAAGGAGCTCAGCACGACCCAAGTAGGCGCCAAGGGACTCGTCGGGAAGATAGCGCAGGGCGCAAAGGTCGGCCAGAAGGGAGGCGACAGAGCAAAGAGAGTCAGAGGAGTAGAGCGTGAGAAGGGAGGCCCAGGCCTTACGAGGGAGACCAGGGAGAGAGGAGGTGGGTGCGAAGCGATCAAGTTGGCAGAGTGCGCCAGTGGGGGCGGCAAAGTAGAGAAGGTGAAAGGCGAGGGGCGCACGGTTGGGGTGCATGAAAGGGAGGGTGGGAGCCGGGTCGTAGTGCTCCCAAAGACCGTCCATGTGCGTCCACAAGACAGAGCGAGCGGACCACTCGCTGAAAGGTGTGCCAGCAACGTGGCTAGGAGCGGGGGTGAGAGGCATCTACGAGGCGGGCAGGCAAAGGCCAAGGCTAACGAGCTAAGCGATAGCAAGTGTCATGCATCGAGACGAGCCTCGGTGTGGGCAAGGGCAACGTGAGGGTCACCAGTAGCAGTCCCTCTAGCGACCGTATCACCTACAGCGGGAGCGACACCACTAGCAACAATCACACCACCGACGGCAGCGCTACCGCCGACAGCAGCAACACCACCAACGGTAGTGTTGACGGCAGTGACACCACCCACCGCACCACCAGCTACAGCAACACCACCAGCAAGACCAGCAAGGAGAGCACCACCACCGATGCCAGCCACAGCACCACCACCAGCACCGCCTAATGCACCGACGACACCAGCAGCGGCACCCCTGGCGGCGGCACCTACCCTTGGAGGAGCACCACCACCGGGGACGACCATGGCACCTGGAGTGACGGCGCCATGTGTTCCCGTAGGTCCGCAGACGATGCCGGTGTGGGGAGGGGGGTCGCGGGACCACCAAGGGGAGGCGGGGCGAGGGAGTGATCGAGAACTAGATGGGTTGCAAGAGCATCGACAATGGTTGTCGAGAGGAGGGCGTGGGGATCGCAAGGAGGAGTGGGTTGTGGGGGAGGGGGCGGAGGGGGAGGAGCACAAAGAGCGGTGAGGGCGGAAGTGACAGTCGCAGCCGCTGTAGACAGGAGAGAGAATGGCGGACTCGTTGACAAAACCAGAGCCATCAGAGGCGGGGGGACTGGGGGCACGAGAGGAGGCATCGAAAAACGGTGCCTCAACACAGGCTGCCCTAATAGCAGCCGCAACTGCCAGGGCACAAGTGAGACAGAGCTCACGCATGGCACTACACGAGGTAAGGGACAAAGCAAGAGACAGGAGGAATAGACGGCTACAGGAGGACCAAGCAGTGAGAGGAGACGAAGGAAGAACCATGGTGAGTAGTGTGTATTTAGGGATGTTATTTAGGCGGAAAGGGAAGGGGAAGTAGGGATGAGAGAATAAAGGACGTGCAAGAGGCCGAGGCCGCCGACCGATTGACAAGACACACAAAACACTAGACAAGCGGAGAGAACCAGAAGGCAAAACATGGGACGACAGAGAGACATGGCCAAGCACGAACGATAAAGAGGCAAGGCGGGGGTGACAACAGCAAGAGAGAAGAAAGACAATGACGGAGGCGTGAGGGGAGAGGGGTAGGAGCAACAGAAGGAGACAGGAACAAGGGAGGATGGACAAAAAGCAAATGAAATGGAGGGAGAACGAGAGACAGGAGAGATGGAAGGGACAGAAGGGAGGAGGGAGAGGAGGGAGGTGGGGGAGCACAAAGAAGTGAAGGCAAGGAGAGGAGAAAGAGAGACGAAAAGAGGAGGAGGATGCGTGAAGAGGTGAGGGAGAGAGAACAGAGGAGAAGAAGAGAGAGAGAGAGAGAGAGAGAGAGAGAGAGAGAGAGAGAGAGAGAGAGAGAGAGAGAGAGAGAGAGAGAGAGAGAGAGAGAGAGAGAGAGAGAGAGAGAGAGAGAGAGAGAGAGAGAGAGAGAGAGAGAGAGAGAGAGAGAGAGAGAGAGAGAGAGAGAGAGAGAGAGAGAGAGAGAGAGAGAGAGAGAGAGAGAGAGAGAGAGAGAGAGAGAGAGAGAGAGAGAGAGAGAGAGAGGGAGGGGGGGACAGCGAGAGAGAAGGGAAGGAGAAAGAGAGGGATGGGAAGGGAGGGAGAAGGGAAGAGGGAGACGATTGGGGGAGAGAACGGAAGAGGGAAAGGGAGAGAGAGATAGAGAGAGGGAGAGGGAGAGGGGGGCAAGAGGATAAAATGGAGAGAGAGGAGGACAAGAGAGATAGAGAGATAGAGAGAGATGAGAGAATAAAGCAGGGGGAGGAGAGAGGGAGAAAAGGGGGAGCAGAGAGAGGAGTGAGAAAGGGAGGGCAAGAACAAGGAAAGAGGGACTAGAGAGGGAGAACAAGGGGCGAAGCGCAACAATACAAGCGGGAGAGACAAAGAAGGGGGAGCAAGAAGATGAGCATGCACGTGCATAGAGAGAGAACACAAGGGGTGAATGAGGCAAGGGTAGGACAGGCGCCAAGGGGAAGGGAAAGGAGGGGGAGAGAAAGGCTAGCAAGGGAATAGAGCAGAGGGGAGAAGAGCAAGGGGGGGAGAAGAAGAAGATGCAGGGGAGAAAGAATGCAGACACGAGCCGCACGAGGGCACACACGAGGTGCACAGAGGTGCACACGGTGTGCAAAGATGGTGGGCACAAAAAAATGGGAGAGAGAAGGGAGAAGGAAAGAGGAAGGGGAGAAGCCGGTAGCACGGGTGGATGAAGAGGAGGAAAAAACATGAAAGGGAGGCAAGGGGAAAGGGGAATGAGAAAAAGAAGAGGGAGAAGAAGAGGAAGGAGGAGAGAGAACAAACAACACAGTAGCAAAAAGCTACAAAGACCGGGGAAAACTAACGAGCTCACCGATGGATACAGACGTAGTCTAGGAGGGGAGAGAGGAAAATCTGCACGGAAGACCAGGCGCATCCACAGGTAACAGAGGCCACGGAACAGGACAAGTAGGACGGTGGAAAGAAGGCACGAAACGAGAAAGGCAAAGAAAAAGAGGTGGAGAAGACGTGGAAGGACACGGAGGAAGAGAGCGATGAACAAAGTGGAAGAAGAAGGGGGAGAGTGAGGGAAGAGATGGAGAAAGGAGGGAGGGGGAGATGAAAAGGAGGCAAGGGGTGAAGAGAAAGAGGGATTAGGAGATAGAGGAGAGACAGAGAGACGGGTGGGAGGGAGAATGAAAAAGGGGAGGAAGGGGAGTAAGATGGGAAGATGGTGAAAGAGGAGAGAGGGAGAGAGGACGGTGAGGAAGTAGTAGAGAGAGGAGAGAGAGAGACACACAGAGACAAAGAAGGGGAGAGAGAGAGAGACAGATCGAGACATAGAGAGTGACAGATCGAGACATAGATAGAGAGAGAGAGAGAGAGAGAGAGAGAGAGAGAGGAAGAAGGAGAAATAGAGAGAGAGAGAGATAGAAAGAGAGGCCAAGGTGGAGAGAGCAGCCAGAGAGATTGGGTGAGAGAGAGTGAGATAGGAGCAGAGAGCGAGAAACAAAGAGAGAGAGAGAGAGAGAGAGAGAGAGAGAGTAAGAGAGATTAAGTGAGTGGGGGAGAGAGAAAGAGAGAAAGAGAGAGAGAGAGAGAGGGACAGAGAGGGAGAGAGAGAGTAGGAAGAGAGAGGAGGGGGGAGAGAGGGGGGGGAGAGAGGGGTGAGGGGGTAGAAACAAAGAGAGGGAGACAGAAAGGGAGAGAGGGAGAGAGAAGAAAGGAAGACAGAAGAAGAGTAAGGGAGAGAGGGAGAGGGAGAGAGGAAGGGAGAGGTAGGGTGAGAGAGATTGAGAGAGAGGGGGCAGAGATTGGGAAACAGAGAGAGAGAGAGAGAGAGGAGAGAGAGTAGGGGCAGAGATTAGAAAACAAAGGGAGGGAGCAGAGAGAAGAGAGAGAGGGAGAGAGAGAGAGCAGAGAGAGTACTGGGGATCAAGAAGAGGGGTGAGTGGGAGAGAGAGGAAGAGAGAGGGAGAGAGAGTGAAAGAGAGTGTGAGAGAGAGAATGTGTGAGAGAGAGAGAAGGGAAGAGAGGGAGAGAGAGAGAGTGAGAGAGAGAGTGAGGGGAAAAGAGCAAGGGAGATAGAGGGAATGAGAGAGAGAGAGAGATCAGAGAGAGAGGGAGAGAAAGAGAGAGTGAGAGAGAGAGTATGAGAGAGGGAGAGAAAGAGAGAGAGAGAGAGAGAGTAAGAGAGATTAAGAGAGTGGGGGAGAGAGAAAGAGAGAAAGAGAGAGAGAGAGAGAGAGTAAGAGAGATTAAGAGAGTGGGGGAGAGAGAAAGAGAGAAAGAGAGAGAGAGAGAGAGAGTAAGAGAGATTAAGAGAGTGGGGGAGAGAGAAAGAGAGAAAGAGAGAGAGAGAGAGAGAGTAAGAGAGATTAAGAGAGTGGGGGAGAGAGAAAGAGAGAAAGAGAGAGAGAGAGAGAGAGTAAGAGAGATTAAGAGAGTGGGGGAGAGAGAAAGAGAGAAAGAGAGAGAGAGAGAGAGAGTAAGAGAGATTAAGAGAGTGGGGGAGAGAGAAAGAGAGAAAGAGAGAGAGAGAGAGAGAGTGCGAGAGAGAGAGAGAGAGGGAGAGAGAGGAGTAGGGAAAGATAGGGAGAGAGAGGGAGAGAGGGAGAGGAAAAGAGAGAGAGATATAGAGAGAGAAAGAGGGAGAGAGAGAGAGAGGGTGAGAGAGAGTGGGAGAGGGTGAGAGAGAGGGAGAAAAGAGTGAGAAATAGAGAGATAGAGAGATAGAGTGAGAGGGAGAGAGAGCAGAGAGAGAGATAGAGAGACAGAAGGAGAGAGAGGGGGAGTTGGAGAGTGGGAGAGAGAGAGGTGAGGGATCAGAGAGAGTAAGAGGAAGTGGGAGGGAATGGAGAAGGGAGAGAGAGGGAGAGGAGAGACAGAGGGAAGCGTGAGAGAGGGAAAGGCGAGGAGCTGGGGGGGCAGGGAAAGTAGAGGAGGAGACAGAGGGAAGAGGGAGAGAGAGAGGGAGAGAGAGAGGGAGGAAGGGGAGAGAGGGGGAGAGTGGATAGTGGAGAGAGGAGAGAGGGAGCAGGGGGAACAGAGAGGTGGGAGAGTAGGGGGAACAAAGAGAGTAGAGAGAGAGGAGGGAGAGAGGCACAGAGAGAGAGGAGAGAAGAGGGAGAGAGGGGAGGGAGTAGAGAGAAGAGGGAGGGGAGAGAGGTAGAGAGAGGGCAAGAGAGAGAAGAGAGGGGTGGGTAGAGGAACCAGGGAGAGCAGGGAGAGCAGAGAAAGCAGAGAGAACAGAGAGAGCAGAGAGGAAGGGAAGAGAGAGAAAGAGAGGGGAGCGGAGAGCGGGGAGAGCGCGAGGGAGAGAGGGAGAGTGGAGACAGAGGGGAGCAGAGAGAAAGAGGAAGAGGGGGGAGGAGGGGGAACTGCCAGGCAGTGCAAAGAGAGAGTGGTGAGAGAGAGCGGGGAAGAGAGAGGAGAAAGGAAAGGCGAGGGAGATAGAAAGAGGAGCAGATATAGTAGTGGACAGAGGCGAAGCAGGTAGGGAGAACAGAGAGAGGAGAGAAGGAGAGGGTGGAGAGGAGAAGGTGGGAGAGAGAGAGAGTAGAGGGAGGGAGAGAGAAAGAGAGATAGAGCAGAGAGGGAGAGAGAATGGGGAGCGCAGAGAGAAAGGGAGAGACCAAGAGGGGAGAGAGAGAGAGAGAAAGAGAGAGAGAGAGAGAGAGAGAGGGAGAGGGGGAGAGAGAGAGAGAGAGAGAGAGAGAGAGAGAGAGAGAGGGAGAGGGGGAGAGAGAGAGAGAGAGAGAGAGAAGGGGAGAGCAAAAAGAAAGGCCGAGACGAGACCCAGCCGGGGGGGTCCTAGAACGCCGAAAGGGCGGGGCCGAGAGGCCGCAAAAGGCTGCTAGGCCGTTTGAGGAGAAGATGGCCCCGGGCTCGGGAAGCAGAGCAAGAAACGGGACGGCAGAGGGGGGGGGTCAGGCACAGGCCACATACAGCAGGAGTGACCGAGGCCCAGAGTTTAGAGTCCATAGTCCACAGTCCAAGAGTCTACGGGCGATAGCCCAGGGCATAAGAAAGATCCTAGAGCCTAGATGCCTATCCTAGAGCCTGGAACCTAGACGCTAAGGGCGAGGATCAGAGGGCCAAGCGCAGGAGGCAAGGAGGAAGGCCGGAACCTGAGGGCGGAGGACCGGGAGTCGAGCCAGGGAACGAGGGATGGAGGAGACAAACCTGCAAGACACAAGGGAACACACGGAGTGTGAGCGGAGAAAGGCAGAGGAGAGGGAAGACACAAAAACAGGAAGAAGCAAACGGATGACACCCAAGAAGCGGGGGAGGGGAGGGGGGTGGAACAACAAGGGAGTCCCGAGAGGGGCATACCTGGCAGGGAGATGAAGGAGGAGGCCAAGACAGGCCAAAGGCGGCCGGATGGTACCCGCTACGGACGGTGTCCGCGACGACAGTGACGGGACCAAGCGACAACAGTGAAGGCGAGTGCGACGGTTTCAGAAGCAACGGCAAGGGCCGACGGGGGCAACTAGGAACTACAAGAGCAGGATCGGACGTGGAAGCGGAGGCGGAGGCGAAATCATAAGCGGAAGAGCGGAGCCCATAGGCCCTCATCAGCTTGATGTCATGTTGAGAATGGTAGTGGTAGGGGGTGAGGTGGGTGGAGCCGGGTGGCCCTCGGATCTCGTGAGTGGGGTCGCCGAGAGTTAGCCGCTGGGCCAAAGTCGCTCTCGGTTGTTAGGGGGGAGAGGCTGGGGGGGGGGGGGGG
>SZWC01021852.1:0-17326 GCA_023375785.1 Penium margaritaceum | reverse complement strand
GGGAGAGAGAGAGAGAGAGAGAGAGAGAGAGAGAGAGAGAGAGAGAGAGAGAGAGAGATGTGGGAGAGTTGAGTTGTGGTTAATCACCCCACTTTTCTACACTTCATATATTATGTTAAGTAGTCTTCTAACATTGACATATCTTAGAATTTTACCTGCGTGTATGGACCTGTCACATCACCGTTTTCTTAATGAACAATTTAGAATTCATGTTTTGGAATCAGTTTAATCTATTTTATTGAAGTTCACAAATTATTTGGTATTCATTCGGAAAAATACTCGTTTCCTCCTTTTTTGGCCTATCTCATTCTGCCAAGATGCTTTGGCCATGTCTGTAAGACATAGTAATCAACTGGTATGAAGCAAGAGAAAAAACGAGAATAGTCATAAGAATGCAGGACAAATATCAACACTCGTCGATTGGGAGGGCCGTACCTGTTTTTTGGTCAAATTCAACCATCCTCAAAGGTCCAAATGTATGTGGGAGCTATATCGGGGAGTGAATCGTGGACACTCAAAAATATGTACACTTGTGTATTCCTCGATCGGGCCCCTCCTCTCTCGCCCTCCCTGATTCATTGCGAGTGTATTTGGTGGGTGTATGAATAAGTGTATAAAAAATCAGCAATACATTGTCCACAAGTGTATTTATACACTCATGTATTGCAACTATCCTCCGCCAGATGCACTACCCAATACACCCTCGCAGGACATTTGACTTCAGGGGAGTGGGAGACAACCCCCCCCCCCCCAAAAAATTCAGAATTGTACATGGTGAGTGTATCGGTAAATTTAGCTGATAGACATTGCAACCGATACATTTATGCATTATATATGAAGCATACCATGAGCAATCAAGGACGCCGGTTGTCATGAAATGACGGTTATCGGAAAGAACTGAATGAACTTCACTCAACTATCATGGCATGTTATGACGTTGAAAACAGCACAATAGCACCTCAATCTGGGGTCCCCCTCCCCCCCAAAAGAAAGCACCCCAAGTGTATATGGGAGGGTGTATCGAGGACTGAAACACAATTCCACTCACACCTGTACACAAGTGTATTAACACATTCTTTTGCTAACCTCCCCCCCTCCCTTGAGATGCATTACACGTTACACTCCTACACTACACTTTGACTTGAGGGGGGCACGACAAGCTCCCCTCCCCCTCAAACATAGAAAGTGTATATGGTAAGTGTATTGGAAGGTGTGTGTGAAGGACATATGAAAAAAAACTTGTGTAATAATTTTAGAGTAGGCATGAGACGATGGACATCGTAGATCATACTACATAGAAAGTGCGTGGAGACACTATAATTGTATGACAAAAATGCAAACATACAGCTATGTTGCCTTCCTGCAATGGAAGAAACCACTCCCTGGTTGGATGTCAACCCCTCCCATCCCAACCTCTCAAGTGCATTGGGGGAGAGTATCGGGAAGTGTATCGCAATCCGGATAGAAGATGTAGAAAAGTGCATTTATACACCCGTGTATTATTGTGCCCGCCCTCCAAATACACTACCCAATACACCCTCGCAATACACTTTGGTCTTTAGGGGGTGGGGGTGGGGGGCGACCAGCTCTCCTTATGGGAACGAAAAGATCTATCCAACTAGTAGATCGCTAAGTATCTATGTTGAACTACTTAAACAGCACGCATGTTTTATCTTTATAAAGTACAAATGAGCTCATCAAGATCATCGATAGAACTCATCTAACGGCTTTTGAAAACTGGAAGAATCACTTCTGTATACGCTATAATAGTGGCTCGATAGAACCTTGCGAACTTAAAATGTGCTCCTATCCGGGTCCCTCTCCCAACATATATTGGGGTAGTTTACCGCGCATTGTATCATGCATGTATACAAAGATGTAAATAAGTGTTTGAATACATAATTGTCAAGAAGTCAGCCCGACGTGAGAGATACACTCCCCAAGACACCTCCACCATATCAATCGATACTAGGGGAGGGTGGGGGGCTCGTGCAACAACAAGAACACATAATATGTGACTTTGTGAATAGCCGCGTGGGTGTTTGGGACAGCGCATTTACATAAAACCAGCTCATCTATTCCAGCAATTCAATTCAAATAATAGCACGACCTTTCTTAAACAGACAAACTAGACAACAATGTGAATTGAGAAACATTGACGTGATTATAAAGAAAACATAGTTACGCAGAGAAATCCAGGGTATTTTCTGCCAAGAAATTTGAGTGAAAGCCTTGTGGTCATGTCCATTAACCCAGCCATGAACGTGATCCAAAGAAGCAATCTATGAGGAACATTGTTAATTGTCTAGGTTGTTTTCCTGGAAGGATTCTTACCATATGTTCTATGTACACATTTCATGAAGTGTGTGGATTTGAAGTAACTGGGCTTAAATGGGATGGATGGAGATAAGAAGACAGAGAGAGAGAGAGAGAGGGAGAGAGATAGAGGGAGAGAGAGAGAGAGAGGGAGGGAGGGAGGGAGGTAGAATGACAACAAGAAAAGGAGAAAGAGAGATGGTGAGAGAGAGATGGATAGAGAAATACATGGGTTGAGGGATAAGACATTGATGAGATTGTAAGAGAAATACATACAGGAAGAGGGAAAGGAGACATGTGTGTTAGTGTGTACTCTTGAGATACACTCATTTTTTTGTGCGTGCTCATGATGTAAGTGCATTGGTACAGTGCACTAGAAAACCAGTGCGTGAAAGGGCTACCATAGGGCATACATGATCGCACTGTGAGCACACCATGATTGCATCAAGAGCCGGGGCGTTGTCTTCCTCTCAACAGAGTAAGTTTGTCTTCCTCTCAACAGAGTAAGTTTGTTATAATTGCAATAACCTGGCAAAGTTGTGCACATGACAATCAACATAATTGGTAAGAGCGGCAATCAGGTTGATCGCATCTGGTGGACCATCAAGCCGGACGCAAACGTATGGGACGAGCTGAAGGAGACTAGTCTAAAGGCAGAAGAAGCATTGGCTGGAATTATGGTTCAATGCGGTGGACAGCATGTTATGGTTCAAATTGGGGACCAAGATCTAGGATTCGCGGTAAAGTAGTTGGAGCAAATGCTTATTGTTTGGAGGAGGCTAGTGTGGTGAAATCAAAAGAAAAATGTCCCACAATGACGATATTGTTAGTGTTGTAATCCATACGGTGTTTGACCGCCAGGTCGATAAGGTCGCGTAACTAGTAAAGAGGCCTGGGTGCTTGGAATGTGTAATTAGCGAGGATGGTGCTAATACATCATGTGCTATGGCAGTGCATGATGTTCGTGGTAACACCGATACGAAGGATGATGATAACTTGGAATCGCTGTAACGTCATCAGACATATGAGAAGATGTATACCCTGTACTACACTCAAAGGGGGACTATGTGCTCGTGTTCTACAAATTCTCTCGGGTTGCACTATGAGGCGCAATGGACACACTGACCAAGATGATGCAACGGTACACAAAGAGGACATACAGACGGGCAATGATGAGAACGAGGATGACAGAGAAAGGGGAGCAGAGGACTAGAAGGAGACCAATGAGTGGGGGGTTGAAGACAAACGAGGATCATTCCATGTAATGTTGATTATTATTGTGGTATTACTTACATTGTGGAGGAGATCTCATTCTTTTCCATCCACTTTCACACAGAGAACAAACCATGCATGACAAAAAATCCCTTATCACCCATCGTCCGTATAAATTTCCACTTTATTTTCGCCAAGAAGTGTCTCAGAAGTCTAGTAAATAGAATTCCATCCTTGGTGGTCTAATACGTTAAGGAACAGCAATATGAATTGTCTCTGTGGTTCTATGAGACCAATCAAGAAAGTGCACGTCATGTCTCTATTACACCATGTTATGCATAACACAGCATGAAATAATCATCATGCCTTAGAAGTCTTTGTCATACGCCAGCATGGATTTTATATTAATCCATTGATGCTTCAAATGCCAAAATCCCGCTCAACCAATGATCAACAAGAATCATGTTGTAGCTAGAATTGTTCTTCCGCATGTTATGGTTGAAGGTTGCCTGTGTTGAATTCCTATTAATCATGCCTTCTATCTTTGAAAGAAGGCATAGTGCAATAGCACTCCAAAAAGATAGCATCCATAATTACATGTTATCTAAAGGGCAGTCAGAAACCTCACTGAAGTCCATCAACAAACATGCGTACATCACACACAAATTCCTCCCAACCTGCAACCACAAATGTGAACCGTAGATCAGGATTGTATGACACAAGTATGTTATGCATCACTTGTTGACGATAGTTGATGTAGGTGACCACGCATGGGACACGAGTCCCATTGATGGCTCGTTCATAGTCCTCAAAGTATTGGATGTAGCCACGTCATCCATCCCAGGCAAAAAGGCAAGTCACCTGCGAAATACTGTCAAATCACAGATGAGGCAGACTTGAGAAGTACCACAACCACAATTTGTAGATTTTGATAAATAGTCAATGCTCCTCATTGAAACTACTCCATGAGTTGCGAGGTAGACGCACCATGCCATATGCATTATAGGTGGATTAATATCTTCTCATCTACAGCAAGCTGATTGTCGTGTGTTTTTGTGTGAAGGGTCAAGTTAGCAAGGATGCTAAACCACATCAACACAGACTTTTGCACCATGTTGTATAGGCATAGTGGGTATCCTGTCGTGCCTTCGACAATCAATCCAGGCAATGGAAATCTATATCATGCATATGTCAGTGCGTCAGCAGAGACATAGTATGTTGTGTGAGGGATGCGATGACTTCAAAACATGTTTATAACAAGCGGGCGTGTATCTCTCTCACATGACAGGCAAGTGCAAGGCGTGTTGTCCCTTGTCGATTAACTGAATCCATAATGGCTGACAAGAGAATTGTAAAGCCCACAGGTGTCGATGCTTGTGAGCACGCATTTCAAGTTTTCAAACGCTTGCACTTTGGTTGTGCGCCATGCCCAAATCTGACACGTCTTGCATGTGAGAAGTCAAAGTCCGTGCTCCAAATCCTTGAAAAAAACATTGGTGTCGACTACTTACATCATTGATCTTTCAAGTTGATATTAATTTATTTCAAAGTGGTAGAATTTAGCAATGACCTCACCTCCAACCAACTATGTTTCTCCTGCAAAAACCTGAAGCACGATATCTGGCAAGCAACCACTTTTTTTGGGATCCAAGGAGATCTTTCACTTATGATCGCAATAGCTGGTTTTGTTGGTACCACCGACTCCAACAATCAGATGGAAGAATCCCATGACTGGTGATCTCCAAGCCGCCAGCCACATTTGTATCGTCACAGAGTAAAGTCGTACTAGGAAGAAACTCTTCCCCGAGGGAGATTAACGCCATTTGTCAACAGTATCATTGGTCGTGCTAGAATTGCAAGAAACCACGTTACATCTTGCACAAAATTTGGAAATGGCAGCAACAAGACAAAAAGGAGGGATTTCATATAGTAAATGAGGATTTGAGAAACGACAAGGGCAAGGGTCAAGGGAAAACCTCATATCCGATGAATCGTCCATCTTGACGACTCAGAACGTGGCATAAGAGGGTTCATAAGATTTCAAAGTTCAATAAGGATTACAAGGATGACCAACCGGTGATACCAGTTTGATTACAACCAGGGGATTACAAAATCAGTATAACAATACCAGGTGGAGGACCATCCTACAATTTCATCAGCAACGACATGGTTTAGAAGCTGTGTTTGCACTTGGATCCAGGGGTGTTTGAGAAAACCCGACAACAAACCTCTACAAGTCTGGGTACATCACCACAAATAAGAAATAAGTACGGCATAATTTGTTGGATGAATTATCCAATAAGTGATAAAACATCATCCTTCGACAAGAGTTTATCTACCGCCAACATCCACTGGTTGATAAGAGCAGTGGAGTTTTACATGAGCATTAATGGAAGAAATTGACACCTACCTTTAAACGAGCAACCCACAAAGCATCAGAAGTTGCGAGAAAAAACATAGGATGAACGAGTAGATGACATTGCAGTTTTCATCTTTAAAACAACGCACTAACCCAGTATCGTTTGATGTGACAAAATACTACCTATTATTAGGAGCACAAGCATGGCTTGTTGACATAGAAACAAGGGAGTCAAAAGAGATCACGACAACAGATACAGCAACGCCAAACTCACCGGCCTGGAAACGTAAAACGTTTGCAGCCATTCTAGAGGAGTTTGCATCCTTTTGTTGGGAAGCTTGGGTGGATTTTCCCTAGCAAACAACCTCAAGAATAACCTCCTTATGGATGCTTCAATCACCAGGCAAGAGACCGATGGTCAAGGGAATCTATTGGATAATTAAATACAAGATGAAAAACACAAAATCATATAAGAGATTCTCCATTCAGGACAGTGCTTGGCCACATTGAGTGATATTGACTATACTGGTTGTCGCTTTTCAGCTTTGGCGGCTTCCTCTAGTGCTTCCACCTCTGCTGCTTCCACTGTCGACTTTCGTCCCGTACGCGGTAGTTTTCTTTTTGCACCTTCGATCTCCACGTAGACGTTGCCGCTATTCCAGTCGAACCGCGGATTGGGCCAATACAGGAATTTTTGTCGAAAGGATATATTGTCATCGCTCATTAGACAAGACCTCCAAACTGTTACATCCCATAGATCCCCCACTGTAGTTGTTGTTCTCAAAGGCTCCATATCTGTAGTCTCCCGTGAACGATTTCTCCTTCAAACGCCCCTATCTTGGTTGCAAACCCAGCTTGCAAACCATGTCATTGCTTACAAAGCCGTGTGAAGCTCCTCCATCAAATAGTTCTGGTACCGTTTTGCGACTTCTACATCCTCGAGGCTGAACTTTTAGCAATATTGTTTGTTGGTCGTCCTCGCACCCCTCATCAACTTTTGCAATCTCAGGAACCCTCTGTGGCGATGTGGACCGTCTAGATGGGTAATTGTTTGGTGCAAATAACTCCTCACGGACAAGTGTTGTAAATTCTACTCTTATCCTCTGCCATTTCCCGATCATTTGTCTACTTCCTCCCCCCCCTTTTGGAGTTGTAGCTGTTTGCGTGTCTCTATGGTCGATGCCGTCCACTTCCATCAAAGTCAAGGAGTCCGCTGACTGGATTTTTCCATTTCCCTGATAAAAATGGTTAGGAGGTTGTCAGCTGAAGGATTCCTGAATCCGAGCGTTGTTATCAACATTTTTTATCCTTTCCACTACTGCGATCATTTGTGGGTTGTCGATATGGATGCCGTAAATAGCATTTGCTTGCTAGATATCTTGCGTAAGGCCATTGATGTAGTGGAGAAAGAGCTCGTCGGGGGCGATGGCTATTCCATTGATAAACTCATGGAATATCCATGTGTACTCCGTCACATTGGACTGCTAATGCAGATATTGGAGCAAGTACCATGCATCAGAGTTCTCGTTTTGTTGTCCAAAGCATGCGAGCATTGCGCGTGAAAAATTATTATAGTTGGTTGGTGGCGTCAGCGCGTCTTAACAATGTGGGTTGATTTGCTCGAAGGGTATAACGCCTGGGGTCGGTGGTGTGAGACGGGCACCGTGAGCCGTTGATGATGCTCCCCCAGTCTCCTGCTGTTGTTGGATGGTCTTTAGATTGGACCTCTAGCCTATTGCCGTGCCACGCAAAAGCGCGGCTGCAAGGTCAATCTTCTTTTGATTGCCGTTGACTCCAGCAGCGGTGAAGTACACCTCCAAACTCGTCAACAACATCTGAACCGTTGGTCCCTTTGAGTTTGCATGAGCGAACGATTGTGGTGGAGCGGAATGTGCGAGATGTACTTGACTTGTGCGAGGTAGTCCTCAGGATGGGCATTGTAGTCGAATGCTTCTCCAGTACCGTTGCGCTCTGATACCAAGTGTTACCACAAATGAAGCGTAGATGGTGCACAGGTAGAAATTGTGAGGTCAAACACAATTTCTGATTTGGGACACTTAAGCAATTTATAATTAGCAATAAGTGTACTTTGATGACAAGTGTCGAAATGATCAAACATATGCATACAAGTGTCGAGTTACAAATGAGGGACAATCGGGGTCATTGGGTCAATTGTCAAGCGACGCGTGTGGAGTCGCATCATGAGTGGACATATTAAAGAAGGTCCGCCACGAAGTCGGGGATATTTTATAATCAATGGTGAAGACGCGTGATGCATCTCTACAAATCCAGACTTGCCGTGATGCGTCAAGGAGTCGACCAAGCGTTTGTGATACTTCTGACCATAGGTTCGTAGGAGTGGTCAAAGCTATCAAAGGGTTCAAGAATATCCACTGAGGGCGTGGCAGTTGGCCAGTTTTCCCTCGGCCGTCGGAGTGAAAAATGTGGATCTTGCAACGCGATGGGCTGTTTGTGTACTAATAGAAATGCCCGCGCAAGAAGATAAGGGACTCATGTACGTCTGGTACGTAACAAGTTACGCCCTACCCAGCGAACAAATCATGTTCATGCCCTGCTCATCCACTTAAAGAATGGGATTGTCGTGCCCACTGACTTCACAATGCTCTATCAGTGGCATGCACCGCTCATCGAGTGAAGTGAGGGGGGCCATGTACACCCCCTCGTGAGTCTCACTCCTATGCAAAAATCGCGATCGAGCGATGACCTGTTTCTTGGGTTACATTGTAACCTACTGCAATTGTGTCATGGCCAAAAGCTGCTGCAAGAAAATCGTGATTGGTGGATCGGTCCTTTTATCGACAGTTTGACCAATGAAAAAGCAAAGTTTCTGGAAGACGTCCGAAGCGGAAAGCCGGTCTGCAAATCCCGTGGATTTTCTTACAAAAAACAAACCGGACGTCATAGAATCTACCAATCGATGCCAACTGGGAAGACACGGACATTACGGTTGGGCCCAATCCCTACAATCAGTAAGGATTGGACCCAACAATGCTAGACTAGCCAAAGAACTGATCCTGGCTATAAACGCGAAGGACATCCATACATTGTTGTGGACATTCCGTGCAACATAAACTCTATAGAATTTAAAAAATGAGAAATACTTGTACTTTCAGTATTGTAACGTACTGCTTTATGATTTCGCCTTTTGAAATAATTTATGACCCGGAGTCTAAATTCGTTTTCGGGTACGATTATTTCCTCATAATCTAATTAGGCAAAATCCCTTCATTACGTTGTCTATATTTCAATTTGTTTGGCCGCCAAACGATTGTTTTCATGTTCGGCGCTCACGATTTCCGGTGTCGGTGCCCAAACGACACCGGGAATCGAGCAATCGCGTGACTGATGGACGTCACACGACAGCAGTTTGGATTTCGCTCAGCCGACGAGGGTTGAACGTGACTGGGCGAATTAACAAACTGTATTCGTTTTTGGTAGGATGTTTTTCAGCACAGAAACAAATAAATGAATTCGTCGTTCCCCGATAAATAAATCATATCAAAATCAAAAAGCAGTAGGGTATGTGAAAATTTGAATATAAAGTCCACAACCTTTACATGGCAACCTACATGATGGCCGATGTTGCTAGGGAATGCCACTATGAATCGCCATAATTGGCCAAACTCCTGGAATTCCTTCCTTGCGTGGTCAAAGCATAAAAACAAATGATGGGGCTGTCCCATGAGATGAAAATCTATATTATGTTGCTCGGTTACAATGTAACCCTATGCACGCTTTGCATGCAACACCCAAATCTTTTTTTTTGTTGACACGCATCCCCACTGGTTTGATTTAGGGTTTTACGTGTTTCACGCAAGCGGACCCCATGCAAAAAACAGAACTCTACATCAAACCAGGAGGTTTGCGCATAAAAAAAAAACACAAAATACAAGTAGGTGATCGCTCGATCGTGATTGAGCGCAAACGCCTATTCTTTAATTGAGCGAAAATGCTCATTCTTTTTTCGTTTTTTCCTCGCAAGCTAAACTCTCTGGTTTTAACATGCAAACAATAATCAAACCAGACATTGAATGAAATTCAGGGTTCCAAGGTTTTAATTACGTGCACGTTCCTGATGGGCCCCGCGGTAGTGAGGCTCAACAGGTTCCCTTTTAACACACGGGAGTCTTGGACCCCCCATGCAAATCAAACGCACCCCCCCGATCATTCACAAGCCCCTTGGGTCAGGGGTTTGTGAATGTTTTGATAAATTGTTGACGTCAGCATGTCGACGCAATGTTGCATGCAGCGTTGACATGCTGCATTTTCTTGCTGTTTGTGGACATAATGTCTATATCTTCAGGTTAGTGGGTAGGGGAGTCCTATTTGTCCAGACAATGGGTAAGGTAGTTTTACTATACCAAACGCCGGGTAGGGCATACACACAATTGAGTTTTGTGGGTAATCAGCACATGTACCCATCCATGAATCAAATATTATAAAATATTCATCCAAATAGTTTAAACAAATTCATGCCGTGTCCATTTAGATGGCTATGCAAGATCAATGGCATGAGCTACAATCGAGCGAACCGACGGGGTTGATATATCACCCTCCGTGTTATGAGAATCATGGTTGAGTTATTAGCTTTTTTTTCAACGAAGTATACGAGTTGTTTTTTGTTCAACATACACTTTCCAAAACGTTCTCACCCATGTTTTGCGTACCACACGTCCACCTCTGGAAGCACGACTATAATGCGAGACTCATCCCTTCAGTGCACAATATGTGCCCTACAACTTCAGATACATACGTCAAGACAGGTCCTAACATGCACGGGCACATCCTATGGATGCTAGGACAATGCATGACGTCATAACAATGGATGCAACAACATCGGCCTTGACACCTGACAAGTTCGCAAGTGCTGGACAGGAGTTTGCATCCCTCGTCAAGGTATTTGAACGGGGTTTTCTCAACAAACTGCCTCAAGAGTTACCTTCACAACGCAACGTTGATCATCAGATAGACATCAAGTTGAGCAGCAGACCAACGGTCAAGGGGACCTATCATAAGAGCGACTACGACCTGACCAAAATAGAAAAGCAGCTAAACAAAATATGCAGCCAGGGGTCTATTGGGCCATCCACACCTCCCTGCGCAGCACTTGAGCTTTTTGTGAAAAAGAATACATGTACGGTACGGATGTGAATAGCTTATGGAGTGATATCATCGTCAAGAACCGCTACCCTCCTGCATGAGTGTATCAACCTTTGGACCCACTCTGGGGGGGGGGGAGGGGGGATGATTTTCACCAAATTCGACCTGTGTAGCGGCTATCAACGGATTTGTGTATGTAATGAGGACATTGAGAAGATGGCATATTGCACCAGATATGAGTACTTGGAGTTCACAGTCATGCTCTTTGGAGTAGAAGATACCCCCAGAACATTCATGGCGACGATGAATAACACTTGGCCGTACCTTGAGAACTTTGTGGTCATGTATCGCGTTGACATCCCCGAACCCCAAAGAAGCATAATGGATGTCTCCGAGATGTTCTATATGCTTTTATAAAGAAATACATTTCACAGAAGACTCCCAAAGCGTGACTTTGGTTGCTGTTCAAAAATCTTCTTCGGCCACATCATCGGCGGCAAATGAATCACCATGGACGTGAAGAAATGGGAGACAGTCACTCATTGTACTTGTAGCAGTATGGCCGCTTGGTCATCCCCACGCCCCTTGTCAAACTTTGGGATCCAAGGAATTGGTGATCGGTTAATGCGGTTTTTTTCACTTGACACGAGATTCTTTGTCTACTATCACCCTTTGTTGCTTTCCAACTCCTCTTTTTTTTGCGTGACATCCCCCCCTCCGTGGCCTGGCTTTTCCATTCTCTATAACCAATTCCCCAATTCTTGCAAGTCCAACACAGCCATTGGTCACGTTGATCAACAGCGCCAATATTCACCAGACACAAGGTTTCCATCGACTTGCAATGGCCAACTTTTGATTATTGTATGCAACCATTTTATTTGTTGCTTATGATCTTATTGGCTACTACGGTCTTTTCAGAAGGTCTTCCTAGATACATAATTGGGTGATGTGTTGCATGATGTCAAGTTTAGGGTCTTTACTATAGTAGGAACGGAGTTTGATGAAGGCGAGGTCTCTATTGGCGATGACTTTGAATAAACACCTCTTGTACTCGAATGCATTGGACTACTGTTGTAGGTCTTGAAGCTTGTACCGTGTGGTAGACTTCTCGTTTGTTCTTCACAGGTACGAGAGTGTTACGCAAGGAAGGCTATCCAGCTCTCCAGTGGAATCAATGACCCGTGCCAGATCGGATTGATATGTACAAGGGAGAGAACACCTACAGCAAACCATGCATAAGGTCATGTGAGCCAATGATCGTGTTCCATCAATCTTTTTTTGTTTTTGGATGGATTTTAAACTACCAACTCAATGTTGAGCCATGCAAAAGCTAGCATGTCACTTTAATCTCATCTTAGTCATCATTGACCCGTCAACTATGAAACTCCTCAGCCACGTGAGAACTGTACATTCTTTTTAACCTACGAGATCAAACAGCTTGGGAGACGGTGGTCGGATTTGGGGCATGTTTGAGAGTTATAGTTTTTTTTTAGTGCTGCCTCCTACACGTGCATGTTTTTAAGCTCCTCTATTGCCATGTTGGGATGTTGGTACAAATGGGTACTGAGGTTATTAAGTCTAGACAGCTTCTAGTACGGATCTTCATTAATGCAAGCTTGTCGGTGAGTTCCTCCCATCATTCAAGGTGCCGCCCTCGCAGGCAAGGAAAAATGCAAAAGGTTTGTTGTGCCCAAGGGGTCCGTCTTTGGGTTAGGCTTTCGAGTATCCACTTCTGAACCACTTGCCGCAAAAGCTACCATTTGGTTCATCTTTAGAGCATTGTTGACCATGTGTGGCTGATTTTCTATCATTGGATTCTTTGTCAAATACTATTAATCATCGACAAGTGTGCTTGCTTCCTTTGCCATGGTCTTTGTGATGTCTGTAAATATTTGAATCGTGGAGATATTTTAAGGATTTGCGTGAGGTTGTTGTCTTGTAGTGAATTTGCCTATTACGTTGCGCTTTGATACCAAGTCTTACCATAAGCGGAACGTCGGTTGTTTACATGGACATGTTGTGAAATAAAGTGTAACTCAAGGGATTAGGCCAATGGAATTCTTTGAATCTATCACCAAGTGTCATTTGATGCCAAGTGTCCAACACATAATGCTTACATCTGCAATGGCGGGAAACAAAATAAGACATGTATTGGATTTTTGACGCTCAAGTCGAGCAACGTGTGGGATGACATGGTGTGAGCAGTCATTTCAAGAAAATCCACCAAAAAGCTGGGATGTTTTGAGGGTATTGAGGCACAATTCTACAAGAATCTAGTGTCGTCAAGAAGTCAACTGAATAATGTTGAAACATCGACATTGTTTGCGACTTTTTTTTGACCCGTTTAGAAGTTGGTCAAATGTGTCAAACCATTAGGGAGCAGAATACAAGAGGTTGGGACAGGCGGCCAACATGCCCTTGGCCAAACGATGTGAAACTCCTAATGTTGACGCATTGTGAGCTGCAAATAGAAGGACAACAATACCCGTTTGTATACTTCAGGAACTCGCGTACATCTAGGATGTAGCAGACAAGGATAAACTGTAGAGCAGAAGACAGTCATACTGGATTTGATGGAATCCTTGGCTGACTAGGCCAAGACCGTGGTTCTCAAAGGTCTCCAACTCTCAAACCATCTCGTCAAGCCGTCGAAAGGCCAAGGAACCTCGCTTGAGCCGTGTGGCACAAGCGGCATGCTACACTCTCGCCGTCCTGAGTGAGTTTTCCTTGACATCCGCACGTTGATTTTGAACCCAGGCACTATGATAGCAATTTAGCAAACTGGACTGGATTTTTGGCCGACTAGGCCAAACTAACGGTGCTTTAGTCTCTCCGACCCTCAAGCCATCCCATCCAAACGCCCTCGGGCCAGGGACCCCCGCTCCAGCTAGATGACATCGGCACTACCCACTACTTTGGAAGGATATGAAGCCATCTAAAGGGTGGTGAATGAACTCTCCAAAATGCCGCATTTCATTTCAATGAAGTGCCACTATCATAATTGAAGGAACAACAATATTGTTTCTAAATGAATTAGTGCGGCTATACAAAGCATCAAGTGCTATCATATGCGAGAGAGATCGCCGCCTCACCATCTATTTATGACACCAACCAATGATGCATTATGGTGACTAGATCCATGTATCAATTGCATTCCATCCTCAAACCAATGGGTTAAAAAGCGGATAAATCAGGCACTCAAACTACCTTCCTGCATTTTATGCAAGTTTCATGGCACGTTTTAGACGGCAAAGCTACCGACTGCCAAACATGCTTGTAACTCAAAAACTTCCACCACAATAGGTAAATTTTCGTTTGAAATGGTTCGCGGCAAACAACCCACCACACCAGGAAGTTTGTCGATAAAAACTTCATCTTCCCGCCACTGCAAAACCAAAGCAACATTCATTTGGATTAAATACACAAAAGCAAAATTCCTGTGGATGAAATACATCGCAACAAACTATGCAATTTCTGGGAAGAAACACGCCACAATCTCCAAAGATGGGGGTGGTGATGACACAAGCAAGAGACAGACATTGTGGGGCACAGTTGCTAGCAACTATGTCCTCCTTAGCCTGGCAAATTTCAAGCTACGTGGACATGACTTTATAAATCTCAAACCATGATGGTTGGAACTTTTCGTAATCAAGCAAATTTACACTTGACGCTGCATACCAGGCAAAATGGTGGTCCATCCAACCTTCCACGTTAGCAAGCTCAAGCACTACCAAGACCTTGGAGACGTCAACCCAAGTAGATGCGGGTGTGAGGTATGTAGTTAGGACATCTTAGGAAATTGAAATGAGTATCTGGTAAAGTAGCGCGGTTACGGAAAAATGCATGATTCCTTGAAGTCGTATGACAACTTCCAACATATTGATCATCTAATGAATGGCCAATAAAGGATCCAATGACCCATGCTTGCTAACGCGCCGAGACTTCATGACTAAAGGTGGTGAAGTGTTACATCCCAAACATACACGAGTTCTTGGGCCTTGCAAGTGGGAATATTTTCCATTACATTCGTAGTCCAACATCTAGTTTTTCGGCCACATTTTTTACCCTAGGTATTATGCTTCGGAAGTTTATGACACATTCGTATGCTTTCCGAGGAGGTCGACCGAAGTGTCATGCATGACATCAAATGGTGTTGAAGCTTTGATACTAGTCGTTCCACTTATTTGCATCACTACATCTTCGTAAAACCGCATCCCGATATTATCAAAACTGCTCAATGAAATAGAGTTTGCTGAAGCGAGCAATCGTGACGCGGTGACGCATGCGTCACTTGACTCAATTGTACAAGAGCTAAGATATGTCTCATTATGTTTGCTCATGTTTTACGTATGTGCCTGACATATTTGACACTTTTCACTGAAGAACACTTGTTGCTAAATACAAACAATCCAATTTCCCACATTCCTCTAATCATTGTAGTGGCGGTAGCTGACTCATCATCGGCCTCATCAGCCTCGCCGGCCTCGACGAAGTTTGCGATGGTACCCGAATAGTTCGTAGACCTAATTCAAGATTTTGCAAACGTCTTCCCTGAAGAACTCCCAAAAACCTTACCTCTTCAGCGCGACACCGACCATCGCATCAAACCAAAGCCGGGAAGTAGACATACCGTTCGAGGGGCCTACCCTAATGATCCTTGATTTCGACGAAAAGAATTTTGTGGATTTCGTGATCCTTAATTTCGTTCAATTTTTACCGGGTTCAAATTAATTTGGTGGGTTGTTAATTTCGTCCAAAATTCACTAGGTGGACCCTTGAATTTGGCGAGTGGTCGAGTTCAATTTCTCGGTGTTCCTTGAATTCGGCGTTGTTGTCGCGTGTGCTCGCGAGGCTGTTGTGAGCCGACGTGGAAGCGGCGAGGCGAGGCGGCACGTGAGCACTGTAGCGTGGCAGCAGGTCAGCGAGCTAGCACTACAGAGGGGCAGCGGGGCAGTGGGGCAGCGGGGCACTGGGGCAGTGGGGCATCAGGCAGCGGGGTACCGGGGCAGCGGGGCAGCGGCGCAACAGGGCAGCGGGGCAGCGGGAGAGCGGGAGAGCAGTTCCCCCGCTCTCTCTCTGCCCCGCTGCCCCGCTTCCCCACTTCTTGCGATTAAACGAGACAAATTTTTTTTGCGTTTGAACGCTCTCGCTCGTGGAGGCGAGCGCTGCTCGTCGAAGTCCCCTTTTTTTCATAGAACAACACATTCGTACCCAACTACATGGCACCTTGAACCTGGTGTCCCAAATTTAATCCATGAACCCCTGAATTCGACTATGATTTGGAGATCCCTTGTGTTCGGTGCAAATAAAAAATTATTTCAAATTCGAAGATCCCAAAAAACATTAATATCGAAATCAAGGATCAGTAGGGTATCGGATGAGTGACCATGAGCTGATAGAGCTTAAAAAGTAGCTCGACGAGATGCTTGGTCAGGGGTTCATCCACCCATCCACGTCACCCTATGCTGCACCACTACTATTCATGAAAAAGAAAACTGGCGAGATGTGGATGTGCATGGATTATTGGGCGTTGGACGATGCTACCATCGAGAACCGCTACCCTGTTCCCTCACCTAACAAACTTTTTGAACAACTCCAAGGAGCCCGAATGTTAAGCAAAATTGACTTATGTAGCGGGTATCACTAGGTACGCGTGGCAGCCGCTGACATGAGTTCATGGTCATACCGTTTGGACTCGAAAATTACCCAACGACGTTTATGGCACCAATGAACAACATTCTCTGTCCGTACCTCAACCACATCCCGTGTACTACCGCACCCCGAAGGAGCACAGTGGACATCTCCAAAAAGTTATAAAGGCTTCACAAAGAGAGAAGTTTTTTGGAAAACTCTCAAAACGTGACATTGCTCGTCACTCAATAGAGTTTTGGGGTCACGTTAGCAACGAATAACAAATCACCATGGATCCGGAGAAAGTGGCAGGTGCCGCTGATTTGCGGATGCCGACCAATGTTCCAGAAATTCAAATATTTATTGGATTTTTCAATTACCATTGGTGATTCGTGCGGAACCACGCGTAAGTGTTAGCGCCTCTCTCCAATCTCACTCGAGAAGAAAATGAGCGGTGACAAGGAGACAACGAACAAGAAGCGTTCACCACTCTGTGGAATGCTTTGACCTCGGCGCTAGCCCTTCAATTAGCCGATCCAACGGTCAACTACGTCATGGCTAAGGGTGTTGTGATTTGTGCCGTTTCTGTACAGTTTACTGTGACCACTCGGCCGTGTCCATACTCGTGCAGATCCCTGAGGCAGGCGGCCCTGGTGACACCGGCGCGACGACAGGCGGCGGCCTACC
>SZWC01021851.1:19250-42688 GCA_023375785.1 Penium margaritaceum | reverse complement strand
TCCCCTCCCTCTCAATCTCCCTTCCCCCCTCTCCCCCCTCCCTCGCTTCCTCCCTCCCTCCCTCACTCTCCCTCCCGCTGTGCCAACCTCCCTCACACTTCTTATCTCATACTTCCGTGTCCGTCCTCCTACCGACCTTCCTTCCTCTCCTTGTCTCCCTGCCTCTCCCACCCTCTCTCTCTCCCTCCCTCCCGTGTTCTCCCTCCCGCTCTCCCAACCTCCTTCATACTTTTCTCTTCTTTATGTGTTCGTACTTCTATCTTCCTTCACACTCTCCTTCTTCTAGGCCTGCATCTTTCCTCCCTCCGTCTTGTTAACCCTCACCGCAAAAGACTTTCCCTTCATTTCACCTCGACCCGTCTGTCTGTCAGTCGCCGTGTCTCTGTTTCTCACTCTTGCACAACCCATGTAGGCGAGTCGCAGACACCAACCACTCTTTTCCAAACACTCTCTTTTTCATACTCAGCCTTTTGTTTTTTGTTTTGGTTTCGGTCTGTCTCTTCATTTCCTTCCAAGCATTTGTGGCGAGGACGCCAATGTCCTGCTAGCCACTCCAAACAGACATAACGGCACAAAGCCACATCCACAGATCACAGCAGGTTGCCGGGCAAGGCCCCGCGGCCAGGACGGCAACCCCCATCCATCCACGGGTGCGAGAGAACGATGATCGGAATGGGGCAGGGGCCTAGGAGCCTGGGAGGCCGGCATGGCCGCACATAGACCCAGCTGGAGCATGTCATCCGTGAGCAACATGTGGCTGGAGGATGTCATCCGTGAGCAACATGTGGCTGGAGGATGTCATCCGTGAGCAACATGTGGCTGGAGGATCGCCTCACACTAGAGACGAGCGCATGCCATCAAAAGGCGATGCGCCAATGAAGCGACCGTAACGGCTGGCCCAGCCTGGCAAGTTCTCCGGAGACGCCGCCCGCTGCCCACGATGAAGGCAGGACAGGGAAAGACGGCCCAAGACATTCCAGTCGGCAGGCACAAGGCCCCCTGAGTGTCTCCCATGCGAGAGGGGCTGGAGGGCCCAGACCCGGGCAAGGGATCAAGGCCAGGTAGGTTCTATCTTGCCTGTCTTCGCTTCCTCTGCATGGCGGAGCGTGCGAACCCTCCAAAGGCTCTCTTGCCCCGGGCAGTTCCACGACTGCAACACGATTGCAACACGATTGCAACACGATTGCAGCATCATGTCGCCGACTTGCACCATCCGGATCGCCCCTTGCGCCCAATCATCCAATGTGAGACCCAGGTGCAGATGTGACCCGGTGTCCCCAGCTGCAACTGCACCTGCTACTCCGGTAGGGAAGGAAGGCCGGACCGCGGACAACATCTGGAAAAAGAAGGGCGACAAAACTCGTCCCATGAGGGACGCAGCAGGCGGGTTGCCGTCGATGCTGGGATTAGAGGGCCGGACAAGTGCAACGGCGCCCTGTAAGAGGCGCGTCGAGGAACGTTTTTTTGCTTCAAGGGACAGGAGGACGTGCCCTGAGCAAGCAGCAGCCCCGATTGCGAGAGCGGAGCTGTAGCTGGCGGCGCGCGAGAGCTTGGGAGTCGCCCACACGTGAGTGCAGTGGTGGCGCCTTTCTGATCCTTGGGAGTCCTTGGCGGTAGAGAGTGCCAACTGGGCACTCTCTTTCCATCGTCTCTGTCTCCACCTCACTCACTCACTCACTCACTCACTCACTCGCTCACTCACTCACTCACTCACTCACTCACTCACTCACTTNCCCCCCCCGGGGTAAGGGAGCCCACTTCCCAACATCGGCGGACGAGAAGGTACTGGCAGGGGAAGGCATGGTGGTGCTGCGGTGGACACGTGGAGTGTGCCACGTCCCCAGCAGTCTGAATCCACCAACCACACAGTCATGGGACAAACGTGGATGGACTGAGCCGCTGGTAGAAGTTGTCCGGTGTTCCCAACTGCAACTGCTACCCCGGTAGGGAAGGAAGGCCAGACCGCGGACAACATCTGGAAAAGAAGGGCGACAAAACTCGTTCCATGAGGGACGCCGCAGGTAGGTTGCCGTCAATGCTGGGGCGAGAGGGCCGGACAAGTGCAACGGCGTCTTGTAAGAGGCCTGTCGAGTAACATTTCTACTTCAAGGGACAGGAGGATGTGCCCTGAGCAAGCAGCAGCCCCGATTGCGAAAGCGGAGCTGTAGCTGGCAGTGCACGAGAGCTTAGAAGTCGCCCACACGTGCGTGCAGTGCTGGCGCCTTTCTGATCCTTGGAATCCTTGGCAGTAGAGAGTGCCAACCAGGCACTCTCTTTCCATTGTCTCCGTCTCCCCCTCACTCACTCACTCACTCACTCACTCACTCACTCACTCACTCACTCACTCACTCACTCACTCACTCACTCACTCACTCACTCACTCACTCACTCACTCACTCACTCACTCACTCACTCACTTCCTCCGTACTGTCCCATACCTCTCCCTATTGCCTCCGGCATTGTCGTGGACAGGTTCACGGTGGTGAATCTCCCACCCGATGCACCGCGGGCGGTGGGTCCCGTGTGCTCCGCCGAGGATCTGCACCTCACGCTGTCGAAGGTGGCGGGCGAAGCAGGCGTGGACCTCGACTTCCGTTCCGTCAGCAGCAGCCTCGAAGAGTTCACCCCCTCGGCCATCCCCCACCTCCAGCGCCTTCGGCGGAGCAGCAGCAGCGGCAGCACGAGCAGGAGGAGGGGAGGCAGGTGGGGGAGCAGCGGCGGGGGGTTGGGGAATGTAGTCGGATCCTCGTCCTTCTCCTACGCCACCACTTCTTCTTCGTCTTCTTCGGGGATGAATGCGGCCGACTTGGACCCAGGGGCGAGAGCGTATGGCGATGTGGTGAGGGGAAGAGAGGGGCAGGACGGGGGAGAGGATGAGGATGAGGAGGATGAAGCACTGGCTGTATGCCTTGGCCTTAACTTGGACATGCTTCCTGATTCCTCAGTTCTCCGCTCCAACCCTCGCGACCGATTTCTGCAGGCAAGCTCCTCCCCCCCCCCCCCCCCCCCCTTCCGCCCCTACTCCCTTGTCGCTCTCTAGCAGCAGATTGCTGTTCTCGCTCTAAGCTGAAGGACGTCTGCCTGCTTGAGGCGCAGTTCGCGTGCAGGTGTGTGTACTCACCATTCAATTCAGCAGTCGGCTTTTTCTGAGCAATGTGGGACAGACCCATATGTGCTCTGTGCGAGTGGGTCCGTCTGCGTGAGCTCGTTGCCTTGCATGTGCGTCTTTCTGCAGTGCTGCTGCTGCCTTCCCCTCCCTCCTCTTGTTCATGTCCTGCCTGCTATCGCCTGTCCTGCTGCCGCCAACGCTGCTTGCGGTTGTCTGGCCATTTGCTTGTGTCCGCCATCATCGCTGCCGACGCTGTCTGTGCTGTCATCGGTGAGCGTCCCCCCCTTCTCCTGATTCCTCATTGGCAGGCCATTCGGAGCATGAGCCCGGACGTGGTGGCCCTGGGCGGCACGGAGGCGGACTTCAACGTGCCCTTCTTTCTCAAGCGCTTCCGCACGTGCCTCAACCTCTACTCCAGCCTGTTCCACTCCTTCGACCGCGGCGCGCCCCGCAGCAGCGTGGCCCGCCGCCTCTTCGAGGAGAAGGTGATTGCGCGCGCGCTCATCAACGCCGTCGCGTGCGAGGGCTCCCACCACCACGTGCGGTACGAGCCTCTGAAGAAGACGAGGAGGCGGCTGGCGCACCTGGGCTTCGTGCCCAAGGCCATCAGCCCGCGGCACGAAGAGCAGATGCGGAGGATGCTGCAGCGATACCCTCCGGGGTTTGCGTGCCGGGTCGGGGGCCTGGGAGGCCGCGGGACGACTCCGGGTCCTGGTAGCGATGGGTTGACGAGTGGTGGCGGCAATGGAGGAGGATGGAAGGGTGGTTCGCGGGCAGGTGTCCCCACAGGTTGCATTTTGCTGTCTGTCGAAGGTTCGGATCTATCGTCAGTGTCGGTTTGGCGCGCTCGAGGACCGCATTCCGGCCTGGATGATGATGATGAGGATGGGGAGGACCTGCTTTAGGCTGCTTCCTCAAGCGCTAGGGGATGGTCGGGCCTCGAGCTGGACGCTTGCAAGCAGGAAGAGAAGACACAAGGAGTCAAGTGGGCCGCACCCTCGGAAATACTATATGATTGAGCAGGACTTCAAGTCAATTGCAAGCTTGCATGTGGCTACTTTCAGCCCTAGGGACATACTGTGTACAAAGGTGGATTGTGGGAGGCATCGCCACCAACATCCTAACGTGCAAGACGAACTGTCGTGATCTGGATGTGGCCCGCTCCAACATTGAGACCGAAGCCTTGTATTATGATAGCATCCACCTCTTTAGTTGATATTTGTGTAGGACTAAATCTCTCTCCCCCTTGAAGTAACAAGGGAGCCCCCTTTTCACAGTGGAATGAGTGAGAGTGAATGCCAAAATGTGAGGGATGGCGCATGAATCATTGGAGGGCTGGAGAAGACTTGCTTGACAGGGTGAAAGTTGAGAATGAAAACAGAAAAGGCAAGCAGCCGGAAATTTGGGGTATACATGCGAGCGCTAATAAGGTGTAGCTCATGCAAGTGACCTGTAGACTCTGTCCACATACACACTATGTTTGGAGCTAACTGATCTGCAGTGTGTAGTTAGCGGGAAGATGCCGCCACTCAATCGCTACCACACAAGCTAGTCAGGCAGGACACCCATGGCTGTAGGTGAAAAACTGCCTTAGAAAATAGAGGGAGACAAAAAGTGTGAGAGTCACAAGCTAGCGAGGTCTTAAAACACGGTTGACCGGGCCACCCACTCGAGCAGCTTGAAGTGGGGCCTGGCCGCCACCCCGGGGTCAAACCGAACCGGTCGACTAAAAAGCCGCCGAGGTTTCTCACACCTCAGAGCGACCGAGAGTGTGGCCCCGCAAGATGAGCAACCCGGTGCAAGTGCTGTACAACTAGCTGAGCATGCAATGCATCTCTCATGCTTTATCCATCCAACGGCCAATCACCAAATGCTGAGAACAGCAAGAACTTTTTCTGGTAGAACTTGAGCATGACTCCGCTCACGCCAATCATGCATCAGGCAGAGGCGCCAGTGATGCGGACCCTACAACTTCACATCTGCTCAGTCACCTGTAGTGATAGTGTGTAGATGGATGGATTCAAGAGGTCACTGTCACAACCAACACTCCCCCATGACCCACAGACGAACAACCCACACACCACGAGAAGGCTCACGATAAGAGGAACAGACAAGAAGTTGTCACATTAGCCAGGAGCATCACGTGCGCGCAACAAGCCAACAGCATGCACAACTGCCTTGAACATTCCACTGCTAAGAGCTTTGGTGAGAAAGTCTGCACGCTGCTAACATGTGTTGACCCAGACGACCTGGAACTCTCCTGCGGAAATGCGCTCGTGCACAAATTGATGCTCAATGTTGATGTGTTTAGTGCGTGAATGATGCATGCCATCATGCTCAGCGATCGCCTTAGTGCTTTGGTTGTCACAGCGCAATGTGATGCAACGAATAGGAACGTGAAGCTGCTGCAGCAAGCGAGAAAGCCAGACACTCTCACACGTACCTGCGCCAAGTGCGACATACTCAGCCTCACTGGAGCTGCGAGCCACACAATCCTCCTTGCCACTTTTCTAGGAGAGAACAGTCCCACCGACAAGGAAGATGTAACCGGTGTGGCTGCGAGCGTCTGTGTCGTGCACCCAGTCGTTGTCTGTGTATCCATTTGCCACCACATAGGGTTGAGCACTGTAACACAGTCCTATGTGTGCAGTGGATAGTGCATAGCGGACAACACACAGTGCAGCCTCGAGGTGTTTCTGGCGAGGCTGTTGGGAGAAATGGGCCAGGAAGTTGACCGAGAAGGCCACATCGGCCCGAGTGGTGATGGCGAGATACATGAGTGAGCCGACCACACTGAGGTAGTCGGTGACATCGACAGTCTCCTCCAACTGTGCTAAGTCAAGTGACTTCAGTAGGCGCTGTCCTGATGGGGTCATCGATGTGGATGCAATAGGGATGTCAACAAGCAGGGAAGCACAGCGCTCCCCCAGTGTGCGAATGTATGCAACCTGATGTACGTGCAGGGTGCGACGCTGGCGGTCACGCTCAAGCTCCATCCCAAGAAACACCTGTGTAGGACCTAGGTCCTTCATCTTGTATGTGGATTGCAGCAGGTTCTTCATTGACTGGACTACTGCGGGACTGGGTGAAGCAATGAGCAGATCATCGACGTAGACGACGATGACCGTAAACGGGTTTGAGGGGGCACTCAAGAAGAGTGCTGGATCAACTGTGTTGCGACGGTAACCTCCCCGCTCGAGAGTGGAGGAGATCTCCATGTTCCAACAACGCAGCGACTGCTTGAGCCCATACAGGCCCTTGTGCAGTCGCCAGACCTTGTTTGTACCACCGGAGAACCCCAGTGGTTGGACCATGTAGATTTCCTTGTCAAGCCTCCCCTGCAGGAAGGCGTTGTTGACGTCCATCTGCTCGAGTTCCCAGTCGTGCTGGGCAACAAGGCTCAACAGCGCTCGGGCCGTAGTGTACCGCCCAACAGGTGCGAAGGTCTCATCAAAGTCAATCCTAGGGATCTGGGAGAAACCCTTAGCCGTAAGGCGAGCCTTGTACCAGTCAACTCTCCCATCGGGCTTTAGCTTACGCCGAAGTACCCACCGAGCAGAGACTGTCATGCGGCCTGCAGGGAGGTCAACAATTTCAAAGACGCCATGCTCCATGGGGGCTGTCAGCTCCTCCTGCATGGCCTTCTCCCAGAGGTCAACATCAGCTGCCTCACGAGCCTGCCGTACTGTGGTAGGCTCGGGAGGGAGAGTGGGAAGGCCAGAGGTCATGAAAGATGCGGCAACATAACTGGCAACAGAAGACTCAATAGCACTATGGAACATATGGGCTACGAGAGCGTAGCCGACTGCTGAGTTGGGATGAACAAAACTCACAGACAAGTCAAGTGCATCAAGGTCAGTGGGACGAGCTGAGGGTCCAGTTGTGGAGGGCAATGCGCTGGAGCGCATGACCCGCTGTGAGGGCTTAGAGGCTTTGGATGGGCCAATGGAAACAGACTAAGTGGGCGCCATGGAGAAGCGTGAGCGCCGCTGAGAGGACTGAGAGGGCTGCAGAGCACGCAGTCTCCCCCTACGTGTGTAGGGCTCAGGGCCAGTAGGGCGAACCTGAGGTGCTGCACCTCCAGTGGTGTCAACCACCGGAGATGACTGTTGTATAGAATCAAGGGACGAGGGTCGAGTGAAACACACGGGGGACTGTGTGTGGGTGGATGCCGAGTCTGAGGACCTGGGACTGCCAGAGGATGGTTGGGGCAACACGGAATCCGAGGAAGGCTGTGAGGCATCCGACTTACATGGTGTATGTGCGGACGATGAATCTGAGGAGGAGTCCTCGTCCTCACTGTCCGTATGAGCAGGCGGGCATCAAGGGACGCTGTGTGACCAGGAGAAGATCGGAGGCTGGAGTAGACACACCCTCCCCAAGCCAACAAAGAGAGGAGAGGGAGGAGGGAGGAGGGAAATGGGACAGATCACGAGGAAAGAAATCCTCGAAGAAGAGAGCATCACGAGACTCAATGACGCAAGAGCGGCCAGAGTCCCAAAAGTGCCACGCTTTGGACATTGCCGAGACACCAAGAAAGGTGCAAAGACGAGCGGGAGGGCTGAGCTTGCCATCACGGAGGTCCTCGAGAAACCAAACGGCAACGATGCAACCCCAGACGCCGGCGAGACGGAGGTCGGCACGGCGGCCAAACCAGTGTTCAAGCAGGGTGACATGACGTGGGAGGGGACTGTGAGGAACAGGATTCCAAACCCACGTCATGTAGGACATTGCTTCAAAAGAGAACAAAGGAAAGGCCAGAGGCACATAGGAGTGCGCGCACGCCGTCAGCAAGAGTCCTGTTCCAGCGTTCAGACACGCCATTCTGTTGGGGCGTGTAGGGAGTTGTAGTTTCAACAATCACACCCTCAGACGAGATAAAACGAGAGATAGGGCTAATGAACTCACCGCCACGATCACAATGATAGACGCGAAGACGACGGCCACAAGCAACTTCAGCCCGGGGAAGCCAGGACTCGAGAGTGGTACAAACATCACTTTCTTGCTTGAGGGCAAATACCGAGCGCATGCGGGAGAAGCCATTAGTGAGGCAAAGAACGTGACGGCCAACCCCCCCCAAGAGCCTCACAAGGAAGAGGTCCCATGACATCAACATGTAGCAGGTCAAGAGGATGAGATGTGCGAGACTCAGAAGTGGAGAAAGGAGATCGATGCATCTACCCTGAGCACAATCAAGACAACCAGGGGAACAAGGGGTAGAGAATGTAGCAGCATGAAGGCCATCGGTGGGAAGCACATGAAGAAGGCTGTGAATGGCAGTAGTGTGGATATGGCACAAGCGACGGTGCAGTAGTTGGGCATGAGCGGGGGCAAGAGAGCGAGCAACATGCACGTGAGCAGCAGTGGCGGGAGAGGGTGCGAAAGTGGGAACGCGAAAAAGGTGATCACAGCGTGTGCCCTGCAGAAGAATGCGACCAGACGTGCGGTGAGAGACAGAGGCAATGCTGCGGCTGGAGGAGAATTCCATGCCCTGGTCGTCGAGTGTCGTAACAGACAGGAGACTCAGCTCAAGCGATGGAACATACAAGATGTCTGGCAAGAACAATTCCCCACCAGGGCCAAAAAGCCGCACAATGCCAGCACCTTGAATAGGGAGCAGCTGACCGGAACCGGTGCGGACAAAGCACATTGAACCAACAGGACCAAGGGAGACAAAATACGCATGCGACGAAGTCATGTGGTGGGTGGCCCCAGAATCAAGGATCCAAAAGCCACCCGACGCACAAACAGTGGAGGGGTCACAACTCACGGCAACAATGGCGGCATGCGAGGAGAAGCGCTGACCACAGGCAGCAAGGCAACGTGGCAAGCGCAAAGACTGCCATTCCTCAATCCACGGAACATCAGCAGAGGGACACCAGAGAAAATGACCGGACGCCGAACCACGCAACTCCGCATCAACGACACACGCAAGAGGCTCCGACCCAGAGCGCTCACTCTCACCTCCCTGATCACAAAGGTGACGATGGTGGACGACGTGAGAAAGGGCAGCGTCCAACTAACGCTCGTCCTTGGGCGGGTTCGGAGTAATGAAAACGCCGGAGGAGAGACGACGTGGAGGCTAGGAAGGAGACGCCCAGGCGGGTGGAGAGTAGGCGCCAGATGGGGGACCGCAGAAGACCAGCCTGCCATACCCTGGGGGCCACCCCCAGGGATAGAGAAATAGAGGTCTAGCGGCAGCCGTGGTGTAGGGAGCGGCCTTGGTGGTGGTTGAAGACCTGCAGCTTGGTGGAGCCGTGGAGGTGGCAAATCCTCCTCTTCCTCCATTCCCAGCATGGTGACGTGTTGGTGAAGAAGAGATGTGGTAGAGGAGGAGGGTGAAGAAGAGGATGTGGAGGATGAGGAGGTGGAAGGGAGCGCTGTGGTGGCAGCTGCAATAGTTGCACGATGGATGCGCTTGTTCAGGAGAGCGCTCCACCAGTCAGTGAGGCGCTGTGAAGTGAACTCCCAGAGGGCACCAATGCATGGGGGAGAGTCAGCAGGGACCGGCTCAGCTGCAAGCCGCTCGAGCTTTCACCTCTCTGAAGATGTCTGACAGCTCAGGTATGAAGCTGTTGATGATGGAGAGGATAGAAGGAAGCTGTCCAGGTGCCGCCTTGCCGAGATCCTTCAAAAGACGCAGAATGCGAGCCCAGTAGGCATCAATAGTTTTGTCAGCATGCAAAGAGAGTGTGTTGAACTGTACTGTAAGGACACTCTGTATAGCGTGCCTAGTGACAGTGGTACGACACTTGATGAGTGCATAGGCGCCAGCAGGGTCAGCAAGTGTGCGTCGGGCAGTGTCAGCCGACCCGATCTCATCAGTGATATCATCGGGCCCGGCGCAAATGAGAGCGCAAACAGTGCTTGCGGATTCAGCATCACTGGGCATGAAAGGTGGGTTTGCAGAGGGATTTGGCACGTGGTAATGCTCCCAAAGCTGCTCACCTTGCACCCAAGCACTGAAGCGAACTTCCTAGGAGGCAAATGAGAGACTAGAGGTGAAATGAGGTGGTGCTGAGTCAAAGTCTGGCTTGCGCTGCATGGGTTGTGCGAGTGCTTTGGCAGCTGCAGCGCCTGCCGCAGCTGCAATATTGATGGAGTTAGAGGGGAGAGAGCCGGTGGTGTTGGATCTGGTAGCGAGAGAGGTGGAAAACGTAGCAGCAATGTGAACGGCAGCAGATGTAGCAGGCGTGGAGCGCAATGCAGGCTGCATGCGGTTGAGAACAATATCAACGATGTGATCGGCAAACGTTTCCTGATCGCCCTGTTCAGTATGCAGCTTTTCTTCTGCAGCGTGCTGTGCAGTGAGGGCCGCTTGGAGAGCAGCACACTCTTTGTGCAATTCCTCCTACAGGGCTGCGTATTTCTCATCGTCAACTGGCATGGTGAGTGGTGTGTGATTCACTCAAGGAAAATTTTGGTAGAGTTTCCCTTACCCCAATGGGCATGGGATAATAAACGAGGATGATGGTTCGCTGGATTGTGCTGCACAAAAGAGAGGAGAGCACAAGCACACAGCCACGGGAGAGAAAAGAGGAGGAGAAGAGAAGAGTGTCCAAGCCAACAGAGAGGGACAGCTCACCAAGTCTAGCGACGCAGGACAAATAGGGGAGGCAGTGCAGCTGCCGCTGAAGCTGCAATAACTGCCACAGAGGAGGATGCGGAAACGATGAAGCAGGCGACATCAGCAAGAGCTGCACCTGTGAGGGTGGAGATAGCAGCTGCAGCTATGACCAGGATGCGGACCTGGTGACCAAGTGATGAGGATGCAGCTCCAGGAGACACCTGAGAGGTAGAGGTATGGATGTAGACAATAACTTTGGAGAGGCCGCTGCTGCTGCGACAGAGTCGGCTGCTGCTGCAACCTGCGTCGCTATGTTGATGGCTGCGGCTGCAAGGGGACCTTGATCAACAACAGCGTGTGTGTAGGTCTCAACTGCCCTGCCTAGAGCAGTACTGGCAGGTTCACATGCAGCATGCACTGTGGCAGCAAATGTGGATGAGACAGCCGTGCTAGAAAAAAGGGTGGCCTCATTGCGTAGGTGGCACGGTCATCTGGCCACGATCACCTCACTGTCTTGTTATCTGTACACTTGTTCTTTGTCCTTGCTTGTCGTTTCTGAGTGAGGTTGCTCCATTCCATGGCCCCATGTGAAACAGACACACGCGACACCCCTTCCCTCCTTTGTGTTGCACGTGACTCTGTGGTTGGATTGGGACAAGCGTGAGGAGATGCGGTGACGTGTGTGTGGAGTTTAAGTCAGAAAAACGTGACAGAGTGAGTGCCTGGGGGTGGAGCTCGCTAGCCGAGTCCACCCGTCGGCCGGTGAGTTGGAGCTCGCCGGCACTCACCCGAAGTATCAAGGCACAACATCCCTTGTGTCCCACAAGTGTCAAACCCGAGTTTGGTCCTAATCAAGGCCTGTCCAATCTACCACATGTTCACAGGTAGGACCTAACTAGGTCACAGAGTCACTGTAATTCAACCACGCACAACTGCAAACCTAGAATGCTTTTTCAGACAAGGTACGATCACTCCCTCCTGCCACGGAGAGGGAAGCCAACATGTGTTGAGACGGTTGGAGTGTATCAGGTGGCTGATCACAGCTGCTTGGCAGCTGCCGATCTTGCGTCTGCTCCTTTAGTCTTCCGTGCCCTCCACCTCATCAGGAGTCTGCCATCTAATGAACGTGAGCTGAGAGGTCACAGTAAGCTATGTACATAATATTACTCCTCCATGACCACACGGCGGACAGGACCACGGCCGTAATGGAATTGATGCAAGAAACGGCACAACCACAGCGATGGTAAACAAAAGCAGACACAGCTCAGGAGTAGAGGTCAATCCAAAGTACAAGCAGGGTGCTACACACAACGTACATCCGCAAGAAACTTCGTGTGGCTGATGGCCTTTGTCAGAAAATCAGCCCATTGCGAGTCGGTGCTGACCCACATGATCTGAATCTCACCTCGATCCACCAGATCTTGGACGTAGTGGTACTCGACATTGACATGATTCATACACGCATGGGACACAATGGAGTTCTCTGTTATGGCCTTAGCACGCTCATTGTCACACCAAAGCATAACAGGGGGTATGGACTACCGCAGCTCACGCAACAGTCGCACTAGCCACACACTCTCTTTTACGCCTATGTCCAGAGCTACATACTCTTCCTTTGCGGTATTGCGAGCAATGCAGCCCTGCTTGCTTCTATGCAAGAGATGGCAGTTCCTCCAATGAGGAAGATATAGCCGGTGCGAATCTTGCCATCGGGGCTCCACACTCAGTTGTTGTTTGTTTATCCATTGAGAACCACGGAGGCCTGTCCTCGATAGTGAAGGCCGATGCAGGTGGTGGAAAAAACGTACCGCACGCACTAGACAACAGCCTCAAGAACCCTCCTGCGTGACACCTGTGAGAACTGCGCAAGCAGGTTGACAATGCAGACGATGTACCTCCGTGTCGTCGTGGCCGGATACATGAGGGGGCCAATGACTCGCAGGTACACGTTTACGTCGACTTGCTCCCCTAGCTCTGCTGGATCATTGACCTTCAGGGCGTCCTGGCCGTCGATGGTGATTGGGTTGGATGCTGTACGCACGTCCCTAAGCAGCTTGGCGAAACGCTCCCCCAGAGTGAGAGCGTACCGTTCGTGATGGACCAAGAGCGTCCGACGAGCTCGATCATGCACAATCTGCATGCCCAAAACATTACGGCCTCTCCCAGGTCTTTCATTTTGTATGTTGACTGTAGCACATCCTTGGCTTCTTTGACAGCCTTTAGATTGGGCAAAGCAATCAGAAGGTCAACGACGTAGACCAGGATGGCCGAAAGGCAAGCAGGTGTCTGTGAGAGGAAAAGCGATGGATCCGCAGCACTCTGGACGAAGTCGACTCGCAGGTTCGTGCTGGTGATCTCCTTATTCCAACACCGGGATGACTGCATCAGGCTGTACAGAGCCTTCTACAACTGCCTCAAACGGCCACTGGCATCCTCAAACCTTGGGGACTGAGCCATGTAGATCTCTTTGTCCAGCCTCCCATGTAGAAAGGCGTTGTTGACGTCCATCTGGTGGAGTTCCCAGTCATGGTGGGCCACCTGGAACAGGAGAACCAAGGCCATGGTTGTGCGTCCAATTGGTACAAAGGTCTTAGTGAAGCCGATCCCTTCCACCTAAGGGAATCCCTTCGCATTCAGCCGTGCTTTGTAGCGGTCGACCGTCTTGTCCGGCTTCAGATTTTTCCGTAAGACCCACTTGGCCTGAACAGCCTTGCGTCTGCATGATAGGTCTACAAGCTCGTACACCCCATGTTCATCGATGACCGCCAGCTCAGCCTCACATGCCACATGCCAGAGTGTCGCATCCAGCTCAGCGAGTGCCTGACGCAGCATGCTGGGGTCTGGTGTCACTCCCATCACACTGGGGTCTGGGGCCGCAGCAGCTCCACTGCGCGTGGCCAAGGCACATGCCACAGATAGAGGGCCAACACTGACAGTGGAATCTGTGGAGCCGACTGCAGGTCGTTGCTCGTGAGCAATGAGCGTGAAGCATGTATCGTAGCCAAGGTGGACTTCAGTGAGCCCTTGCGCACTCAGACCTAGGGCCCTCGTGCCGAGGTCCCTACTACGCATGCTGCAAGTAGGACGTGGACGAAGGCGCCCACCCTCTTCTTGTTTGTACGGCTCTGGAGGCAATGCAGTTGGGAGAGGAGGTGGACACACATCGTGCACTGACATGATTGGCGATGTGTCAGGTGCTGGGACGTTGACTGGGGAGACAGAGGAGGGTGACGACACAGGCGACTAGACTGGTCGTGCTGGCGATGCAAGTGGTGACAACACAGATGACATAGGGGCCTTTGTTGGTGACACAGGTGTGGATGACGCGAATGGCACTAGGGACTCAGCACGAGACGTAGGCGTCAAGGAGGAAGGAGGGGCTGACACCACAGGAGCCATAGGCGGGAGAGGCGGCGTAGGCAACACAGGTGGCATGGACATTGCAGACGAGCCAGCTGGTGGGTGGGATGGACTAGTAACGCCCAGGATGACCGAGCAACGGCATCGGTCAGCCCACCCTCCCTCGTGCGGGGGACCGCACCACACCTAGGGGAATGCGAGTGTGGAGTTCCACCGACCGGCAGGTCACGGAAGGGGAAACGCTCAAAGAATAGAACGTCTTGAGACTCAACAATGCGCTGCCGACTGGGGTCCCAGAAGCTCCAGGCCTTGGATCGTAAGGCCATGTCCACGAATGCACTGACGTGACTGCGGTGGGAGAACTTGGACCCCTGTTGTTAAGGTGTAAACCAGGCGCAGGCAAGAGATCCCCATACACACGCTAGCCGGGATCTCTTGCCTACGTCTGCACCTCAGAGTGAACCAACTCACGGGCTCTAAAGCCCCTTGAGTTCTAGGCGGCGCCTCGAAGGACGCCACGTCAAGAACGAGTGCAGGCTCTTTGCAAATCAAATGATCGATAACATCTAGATGGACATGACACAAGCGTCTGTGTAGTAAAGACTGGTGCTCAGGCGATAGCGTGCCGGTCACAAACACCCGTGTAGCGGGGGATGTAGTGATGGGGGTGGACGTGGGGCAGTCATAGACGTGGTACAAGTCTCCAACTGCCTTTTCATGAAGTACGACTTCAGCGGTCGCATAGACGGAGATGGTGGCATCCTCACCAGTGAATGCAACGCTGAGACCCATTCGCGTGCAGGCACGTCCAGAAAGTAGGCTGAGTTCTAAATTAGGCACATACGGTATATTTGAGATGTAGAACAGCCCTGACGGCCCATGGAATTGCACCAGACCCTCACCCTGGAGGGGCACCTCATGCCCATCAGCAATTGGCACAGACCGAATAGAGCCAACAGGACCAAGCACAACAAAATCACGGTGGCGACATGTCATGTGATGGGTAGCACTTGAATCTAGGATCCAGGTGGCATCCATCACACGCTCTGGCGAGGTGATAGAATAGCGGCCTACATTGCAGGCAGTAGACAGGGGTCGCTTGGCAGATGACTGCTGAGCCGCGGAGGTGACACGTGCTTGTGACCCATCAAGCCATGACAGGTCGTCGTGACCTGTGCTGACAGCAGCGAAGACATCGGACAGACCAGCATCATGACGTGCAACAAACGACTCCACTGACTCAATAGCACACTGTGCTCCACCGCCACCATCCCGACTGCACGGCACGGACTCGACAGCCCCAACGGTGAGACCCCTTGGCTCAGTCAATGCACTTGCACCTCCCTGATTGGTGAGTCGTAGGAGCTGGCGGAGCTCGGCGATGTCGCATGCCTACATTGCAAGCTGTTGCTCCAGAGGTGATAGGTCACCGGCATCGTCCATGGCTACATCCACTGTTGATGTAGGTGCCATGTTGGTCGTTGCCGTGGAATGCGCGGAAGTGTGCTCACGCTGCTCGAACTCCTTTTGTAGGTCTTGCACAATATTCATCCAGTTTTTGGGAAGCATGCACTCAGTTTAGCGGTACACTCCCATGCAGTTGTAGCACTCCCACTGTCGCCTCTGAGTCGGCTTAAGAGTCTCCTGTCCCTTTCCATCCTTGCCACCCCACCTGTTGTTCCTTCCCTTCTTCTCCTGAACTGCCGCCGCTGTACTAGTTGCTGCTGCACTTGCCACTGTTGACTGCGATGACTGGTGGGAGGGGGGCATAATGCATGCTGTCTAGCATGCTGTGATGGCTACGGCTGATGCACAATGATGGGCGTCATTTACTGATCCAACCCCTGCCACGTGTAGAAAGTGCTCAGTGGCCAAGGAAAACAGCAAGCCCCTGTCAGCCATCTCTTGAAGAATTCTCAGGCTGAAGTTGTCGAAGGCTTTTGCTTACTCACGCCCAATGCCGATCCGGATGGTATTGAACGCCATGAGTTGCCCCGGCCCATTCTTCCCAATGGCCCAATACAGCCGCATGGCCCGCCACCAGTGGTCGGCCGGTGTCTCATGTGCACCTTGGCGTTGAGAGTTGAAGTGCAAGAGATGCTGTGATGTTGTTGGCATGGTTGCGTCTTCAAAGAGGGTGGTTACCAGCTTCCAGGAACCGCACGAGTCTGCCCCAGTGCCAGTACGGGGATCACCAAGGAAGGGTTTGAAGTCGAGGGTGTACTCTTAAGTAGATAGTAGGCAGCTCGAGTGACGGTTGCTGTCTGTTGGGGGTCCGCAGTCTGATACGGACTGGTGTAGTACGGATACACCCCCTCGCTTACTGCCCACATGCAGAACCGTGGCTCCCAGGTGGTGTAGCTGTCCTCCTGCCGGTTGCCGGGAGGATCGGCTTCGAATCACTTGGGAGTCTTCGCCGTTGGTAGGGCTGCCATGGCAGCTTCCTGGAGCGACAAAGAAAGGGGATCTTCCTTCAGTGCGAGGCTCAGGCGGAGTAGCTAGTCCTTTAAGGAGGTTGGGTTTGTGATGACTCTAAGTGTGTCGCTTGGGCCTGCTCCGTCGCTCGATGCTGATCGGCGGGCCGAGCGGGTCCGGCGACATTTTTCCAGCTGTGCAAGACGCAGGTATAGCATTCCTTCCTCGTCACTAGCGTCTGAGTCTGACTCAAGAAGGTTGTCAAACGGCTCAGCATCGAATGCTGCTAGAGCCACATTGACATCAGTCGAAACCGCACTCTCTACTATCCTCTTGCCCTTGCTCACAGCCTCGTGGAGGAGCTGTTACTGCTGCTTCTGCTACTGTTGTTGTTGTTGTTGTTGTTGTTGTTGTTGTTGTTGTTGTTGTTGTTGTTGCTGCTGCTGCTGCTATTGGTGCTGCTGGTGCTGTTGGTGCTGCTGTCGCTGCTGCTGTGGCTGGACTGCATCCTTAAACAGCTTGAACAGATCAGCCATCTGTTTGGCCGTCTATTCAGCCTACTGAGCCTACAGCTTACACAGCTTGCACAGGCCATGTGCTAGCGAGCTTGGACTAGACGGGGATTCTTCCCTGGTCATAACCGGTGTGCCGCCAACCACACCGGAGGCGACAGTACAAGCATCCGTAGTGGAGCTGGCACTGCCGACTCCGACGGGTGCGTCCTTGGGCATGGAGCCTGGTGGAGTGCCGCAAGCATGTTTTGCTGCCGCTGGTACTGCTGTTGGATGACAGCCGCTGTCAAGAAATTTCGGCAGTGTTTACCCTGCCCCAGTGGATGTGGGATCAATGTCGAGGCCTTTTTCAGCCTGGAAACCGTCAATGGATCCCTCCCACGCTGCCACAAGAATTTCGGCAGCGTTTCCCCCATCCCAGTGGGAAATCTGGGAGAGGCTGTTGGGAACAACCGTTTGTACCTGAACCACCCCCACCCAGTCCAGGAGTAGAGGGGTGCCCAGCCACTAAGGGGAGGAGAATACCAGGGATCAGATCTGACGCTCGAGTGCTGTTGCCACTGCCGCCACTGCTGCTGCTGCTGCTGCTGCTGCTGCTGCTTCGGTGGAGGGTCCTCCCAGGACCTGACGCTGCTGCTGTGAGGCGATGGCTCCCGCCATTAGGGCTGGCTGCTGCTGCAGCCCACTGCCGGTGCCTTGCTGCAGCTGCTGTCCACTACTGCAGCTGTCGGCTGCTGCTATTTCCACTGCTGCATGCTGCCGCCGTTGTAAATTCTGTTTTGTGCAGCAGTCATCACCAAAGTGGTGGCTGCTGCCCACTCATGCACCCTATGGCTGCCACTACTCCTCGCTGTTGCACGCCACCACCGCTGCAGCTGCTACTCCACAAAGCTGCCACCCGTGTTGCGGCTGCGGAGCTGTGACGACGGCTCCGCAGCAGTCACTGCGGATGCAGCCCAATGCCGCAGCCGCAAGTTACGGCTGCCACTCGCTGCTGCATGCCACCGCCACTGTGGCTGCTGCTCTGCGCAGCTGCCGCGTATGCTACGGCTGCGGAGCAGTCACTGCGGCTGCTGCCCGCTACCGCAGTTGCTGGCGGCCACTGCCGCCCGCTGCTGTGCTTCGCCGCTGCTGCAGCCGCTGCAGCACGCAGCCACCTCTTCGGCTAATGCTTCTGCTTGGCTGCCGTTGCTGCTGCTCTGCGCAGCTGCTGCTCCGCTCAGCCTTGGCTACGGCTGCTGATCAGCGGGTCCTCCCAGGACCGTGCTACGCTCCTCTTGCACAGTGCGACAAGCTTTGGCTCGTCAGCTCTGATACCAAAACAGACACACACGACACCCCTTCCCTCACTCCTTTGTGTTGCCAAAACTCTGTGGTCGGATTGGGACAAGCGGGAGGAGATACCGTGACGTGTGTGTGGATTTTGAGTCAGAAAAACATGAGAGAGTGAGTGCCTGAGGGGTGGAGCTCGCTAGCCGAGTCCACCCATCGGTCAGCGAGTTGGAGCTCACCGGCACTCACCCAAAGTATCAAGGCACAACAACCCTCGTGTCCCACAAGTGTCAAACCTGAGTTTGGTCCTAAACAAGGCCTGTCCAATCTACCACATGTCCACAGGTAGGACCTAACTAGGTCACCGAGTCACTGTAATTCAACCACGTACAACTTCAAACCTAGAATGTTTTCAGACAAGGTACGAGCACTCCCTCCTGCCACAGGGAGGGAAGCCAGCATGTGTAGAGACGGCGGGAGTGTATCAGGTGGCTGGTCACAGCTGCTCGGCAGCTGCCGGCCTCACGTCTGCTCCCCCAGTCTTCCGTGCCCTCCGCCTCATCAGGAGTCTGCAAGGGAATGAACGTGAGCCGAGAGGTCACAGTAAGCTATGTACACAATATTTGTGTGTACACTCATGCTCTCATGCTTGGCCACACCTGCTAGTCTAGCAGCATCCGTCAGTCAGCCAAGAATTAATTGCACCGGCGGTTTTGAACCCAGGCGGCTGAGTTCGTCCGAAATATCTTGCCGTAGCGCCATGCCCCGCGTCGCTCACAGGTAAGTACCGTTAGAATGGAGTTCTGTTCAAACGGTTGTCGTGTTGAGTTCGTGGGGCGGGGGGGAGGGGGGTGAACCTCCATCACACACAGCATGCAACAAGGGTGTGGAGTGTTACTGTAGGTGAGGACTTCACTAGTTGCTTGCAAGCTGCAGTACTCATTCACCATGGACAACAACAGGGCTAGGGCGAGGAATGCAGGTATTCGACGTACAGTGGCAGTTCACCTCGCCATGCACGCTATGTTCCAACGCCTTCTTGACGCTGTTGCTGAGCGTGTAAAGACGACCATGAACAGATGACCAATGCACGTTGGCATATTCTGTGGCCTGTCTTGACTACACGGACTCCATGCGGGGCATCCTACACACATTTACAACACCATGTGCATGAGCAGGGAGTCATGGTACGCCATCGTCGACATCTTGCGGTGATACAGATCCCTCAGGGAGACTAGATTATCATTTCAGGAGAAAGTCTTTATTTGAATCCAGTGTATTACGCACGACTTATCTATCCGTGACCTCATGGAGCGGTTCCAGAGAGGCATAGCCACCATCTGTTGTGTTCTACGGGAGGTTATCATGGCGGTCAACTCCATGGCGCAGGCAGTCATCTGCCTATGGCTTGACACGGCAGCATTGCATGGTCCTTGGAAGGGCCGACACGACTACCTGCTGTGGTTTGGCGACTGCGTGGGTGCTATCGACAGGACCCACGTCCCAGTCATCATACCCGCCATCCATCGTGGCGCCTACATCAACAGGTATAGTCAGCTCACACAGAATGTACTTTCAGCTTGCACACCCGACCTAAGGTTCTGTTTTGTAACAACAGGGTGGGAGGGCAGTGCTCACGATGCCAGAATGCTTAATGACTCATTGTCGCATGGATTCCAATTGCCATGGAACAAGTCATTGTTGGCGGACGCTGCTATCCCTGAGGGGTACGACCTCATGCCTCCCTATCTTGGATGACGCTATCACGTGAATGAGTTCGGCCCAGGAGCATGAAGGCCTCAAGATTCTCAGGAGCTTTTCAATCAACATCACGCGTCCACCCGATCAATGGTCAAGAGGGCGTTTGGTGTACTGAAGGCGTGGTGCCATATTTTGCGCGGCATCCCAGATTATGCAATGACGTTTCAGCCCGGAATCGTGTTGTCATGCTTTATCGTACATAATTTAATTATAGATGTGGAGGGTACATATGGAGTTTTTCCACAGTACGACGGGAGATGGGACGGTGAGGATGCAAAGCATCCAATTGTAGTTACGAGGTGACAGCATGGTGTGTTTATCATTCGAGCAAGAAGGAAAGCAATAGGAAATGGAATGTGGGCACAATACCAGGAATTCACGGAGGATGAATAATATTTGATAAAAACGCTTTCCACTATACATGCTCTAATAGCAAATGGATCTCCTAATATCCACTATCCCCATCCTCATCCAAATCCTCCACAGGCACACCTAAAACATCATGCACCGCATCAGCCCCCTTGGCAGTGTCAGCAGAATGAGATCCAGCTTGGCTGCCGCTGCCCGCATCTTCAGGTACGAAGGTTCCGACATTCGGACGTGGAGTCAGCTTGGGCAGGGGTGGACGAAATGCTTTGTCAGAGGGGGGGGAATTGTGACACACCGGGGTCCAGTCCGAGCAGACGGAGGACGACCTCCATGCGGAGTTCACCACTTGAGTACACATAGTCTGCACATAGCTTGTCACCAATATTAATAAATTCCAGACATAAAAGATTATTCTTGACATGTATGTTTTCATCACCACCCACGAGCAGCACTGCCATGTCGCAAGTGGTCTTTGGACCATCATCAGAAATCAAGCACTCTACCTTCGGAGGAGTGCGTACCATCCGGTCAACGTTCACGACATGGCGCTAAAGCACGGCTTTCTTCTTTGGCGGATGGGAATCACCATCATCACACCCCATTCCCTCCGCCATATCAGCCTCAGGCACTTTTTTGCTCAACACATGCTCTCCACAAGCTTTGCCTCTAGAAAACAGTTGAGTTTCATCGTCAAACCATGGAAGAATTTTCCCTTCAAGCTTTCCATGCTCCGGGTTTTTGCTTCGAACTTCCTCCCACTTCTCTGGTGACAGCTGAATCATCCATATACAACGGTAAAGCCCAATCCCAGACTGTCCGAATGCGAGCTTCCATCTACCAGCAATGTTTGCAAGATGCGAGCGAACTTGTACACGTGTCAGGTCTTCGGTCATTCAGAACTCGCTGCTTAGGTTGGGTGCGATGTGGTCATGGAACTTTGTCATCCATCCGCTGCTCCCGTGGAACTCAGCAACGTATGCCACCGCCATGCAAACGAGCATGCGTTCGCGCTCTGTTTTCCCAAAGTGCTTCCCGAGACCGCCAGCCATGGACCGGTCAGAAGCTTCACCACCCATGCTTGATGGCGTGTGCGAGGTTGTAGCCATTGTTGTATGGCACTTCGTGCGACGTGCTTGCTCGTTCCAGCCAGGTACAGGGGCAATTCCAGCTTGGATGTAGCGATGCGAAAACAACGCCATGGACACGTGTAGTCTGCGAACAGCTGCATCCACGTTGTTGCCGACCAGTGGCGACTGGTTGAACTCAACCTCTCCACCTCGGTCCTCGAACACATCGACACGGTTGCGACGCATGCGTGCGAGGTACAATATGTTGTCAGCTGCTGCAGACTCCACAGGACGTGCTATGCTCGCACTTCCTTGGGCTACGGAAGGGGAAGAAGACAAGGTTGTGTTGAATGTTTTTGCCCCTTTTTCAGTGTTGTAGGACGGATCAGGAATGCTCTGCCCCTTGTGGAGGTATGACCCCTAGATCCGTTGTAGTGTTACTCAACTATGCTCTGTTTCTTGTGAGATATGACCTGTGAGTACACCATGTGGGTGAGTGGTTACCTTGGCCATTTTGTTGATTTGACCAAGTGAGAGGTCATGAGGTCGATCCTGGCCCCATGCATATCTTGTTTGCTGTGGAAGCTTCCAAGAAATAAAGTCCGTAGCTTATTGGACGCTACATGGTTGGTCTGTCACCTTGACACTAGGATGCTTATGTGTCAAGCCCACAGTGCAAGTCTATTGGTGACGTGGCTGGTTCAGGCCACTTCCCAGGAATGTGCTTTTGAGTTCTAGGACTGGACAGACAGCTATAAAAGGACTTGTCTTGCATGCTGATCAATCAAACCTTGCTTGATGCTCTCTTGCGTATTGACGACTTGAGCTCTTCTTGAGATGTAATGCTAAGGCGTTAGTACTCTTGAAGGTGAAGTGTATGCCTGATTAAGTTTGGGGTGCATGACACATGTCAACAAAGGAAGAAGGCCTAAAAACCTTTGTGAGCTTTTCGGTTTCGCGGCTTCTCTGCCAGAGGTGGTTTGCTCAGTAGCTAACAGGTTGGCATGGTGGCAAAACGAGCGATGGATTTTGAGCTGGAAGGTGCAGCCATCGTGAGTGGAATGGCGAAGTTGAGCAGTTGGATTACGGCCCAGGTGGGTGTGGGCAGTGCCTTTGTGCATGAGAAAGTAGCTCCTTGTATCACAGACCATGCACTGCGCCTCGGTGTCGCGATACGACACGTCTCGCGCATCAGTTCAAATCAGTGTTGACCTTGACCCTCAATTTTCTGGCAAACAATCGAGGTCGCAGGGTCGATGTTCGGCCCTAGGTCGCGACCTCAATTTTTTGCGAGACGTCGATGTTGAGTGATGGGGCGCGGTCAGCGCAGGGTAGAGTTGCCGACCGGCAACTCTTTTTTTTTTCCCTGACCCATCAAACCCGCTGAGTGCGCTGACCTTTATGGGCTTTGTAATTTTTTTTTTCTTTTCTTGTCCAACTTCTACTCCGGTTTGAAGCACTTTGTATGCACCAACTCGTTCACCAATAATCACGTCGCGATTATTGGTGGGGCTCCTGAGAGTTGGGGCCGACGACGACGGTAACTCCCCTACCGCAATAGGACTACCGTGGTAGTAACTCCCCATCCATGAAGAGGCTACCGCGGTAGTAACTCCCTACCACGGCTAAGCAGGGGAGTTATTCCCTGCCCGCAATTTTCGCGGGCAGGGAATACGGCGTCGGTACGACGTCGCACCCATCACGCCCGTCTTGCGTGATACGCCGTGACTTAGTCGCGGTGTATCTCTTGACAGGCCACATAAGTTGCCTAACGCAAGCCTAACTGCAGCCGCAACTCTAGCGGAGATCCATGACGCGATTGAAGACGACCATGAAGTCTGCTGGTTCCAAGCCACCCAAAGTGGCTCACAAGCAGTTAACTCAATTCTGCTGGCCATGGCCCACAGCTTGTGGCAACCCAGGCTTCAAGTGTGGGGCTTGTGGCGAAAAGTACTCAGGAGCCATAAACCGCATCAGGGATCACTGGGCAGGCAACTCCAAGACCC
>SZWC01021851.1:3862-13991 GCA_023375785.1 Penium margaritaceum | reverse complement strand
CCCACCAATGTATCAGGGGAGTGTAAGTTAGTGTGCATCTTAAGGCAATAAAAAAATGTACACATTCTATCATTTATCCACCTTCTCTTCTTCAACCGTTCTCTCTATGTAGTACATCAGTCTATCTTTAGACACCTATCTTTATCATGTTAAGTTCTAACTTTCTAGCTTCTTCATTCTGCAGAAGGGTGGTGATATGAGGGGCAACAACAACCAAGTACTATGTGGAAAATATTAAATAAGAGCATTTCGGTCCATCACTTATTGCTAGAAAACAGTGCACGATATTCCTTCGCTGATAAAGTGAATATCATAAATAAGATTTGGTGTCCTTCGGTTTCATAGAGTACAGTTGCAATTGGCACAGCAAAAAGCAAAGTACTGAATGGGTCCCTTACTAAGGCTGTCCAGATTTGCGCTGACTATGCAACAATCTTGAAAGGTCTGTCTTTTTCTCGGCCAACGGTTATGCTGCCTCTCAAAAGATAAGAAGATTATCTTCCAGAATAACCTACATTCCCAAGTCCTCCATGTTTAATGTCAGGTTTTTGACGTGACTTTTGACACCCTCAAAACATGAGCACAGAAATAACAATCACCCTAGTTTGAGCACATCATACATTCACATTTGTTACATGCACCACTAAATTGTTCGTCATGTTATTTGGAATGATAATTTTTTTGAGAAAGTTCCATGATCCTTCATCCGAGTCCAGATATAAAGATTTTTGTTTACTCCTTTTATACGAATGTTATCAAAATAATGTATCACACTTCAATGAAGATTCTTAGCACCTTCCTCCATGTATACAACTGAGATGTACACATTTACAACAATGAATATTTTGTGAGGAATTCTGTCCTGGAGTGCTCTGATCTACCACAATTTTTGCACGGCTACTTAGTGCAAAGAGACTTCCAAGGGAGGTGTGTGCTTTGGGTCACCACAATACCAAGGGAGCAGAATTCTGGAAGATTGCAAATTGCGGAAACTGAGAAAGGCTGAGGACCATTAAATGTTAGTTATTTTGGTGAGAGTACATCAGATTCCTATAGCCTGTGATCTAAGCTTTCCAACGCATCCAAGCACGCCCAAAATGGAGCAGTAGAGCCCCTGCTACGGCTGTCGAAGTAACCCTTGGTAGAGCCGCCCACCGTGCCTTGCACGCTAGGCAACGGGAGGTGCTTCGACGATGACCCGTCGGAGCGCCTTTCCTCGTCCAGAAGTCAAGGAGAAGTTGGTCACTTCATTCATGCCCCTGGTGCATTTGGAGCTCGTTGGAGACGAACTCGGACCACCGCGATGAAATGATCCCGTCACCCATGACGGAGACCCAGATTCCACCCGCCGACCACCTGAACTTTGGATGGGGCTAACTTTCTGAATTCTCAACCAAATTGAGAAACTGAAATCTCGAAACCGCATGGCAAAATCCAAGGAGTCCAAATCTGCAATCAGATTAGACATCAAACTACTCTCTAGTGGTCGAACCAGGCAAACGGCAAACGGCATCCATGGTAGGGGAACTTTTAAACATATTTTAGGCGTGATTGGTCATAAATATACGGAGTTGTATACATGAAGTTTCCAGGAAAGTTGTTTTTATTCCCTGGTACGTTCTTTTTCTTGTTGTTTGATGTACATAGTCCTAAAATAATGTGAAAGAAATATGAATGACAAAACAATATGGAGTACTGACTAAAAGTTTAAAGTGGCACAAACATTATTTATAAAGGTCATCTGAGAGGATTTGGAATGACATATTGTCTGTCTAAAGTCCTCCTAGGAATGTTGGGGACTTTCTTTCGGAAGTAATGTTCGAAAAGGTTCAGCCTCTGCATTATACCTCACTACAGGTATGTTACTTCCGAGCCCCTCCTCCCCCCCCCTCCCAGTTGTTGTAAATGTATTGGGGGTGTGTATTGGGTCGTTTATGTTGTGGGTATGGTGAAGCTTACACAAATTTATGAGAGAATTTGGTGAAGTGAAGGTCCTTTGACTGCTCTCTTGATTAATTACATTCGTGTATTTCAATTTTCACCCCCAATATACTTCCCCATTCACTTGCCCAATACACCTCCCAATTCCCTTGCCCAATACACTTTCGCCTCGGGGGAGAGGGGTCAGATCGTCCATGATTGGGTCTCCTGTCATATCTCCCCCCCCCCCGGAGATCCAAAGTGTATTGGGCGAGTCTATCTAACGGTGGACGTCGATAAGTATTGGAATTGCCAAAATGATGTACACCGGTGAACAAAGTAAACTGCAACTGCAATGAATTCTCGTACATTGATACGATTTCATCGATGAAAAATATTGTTGTATTAGACGCACACCTAGCTATAATGCTTGTAGTACGAATTTCAAGGTTTACTAACCACCCCCTCTCCCCTGATATTTACACGGTGAGTGTATTGAGAATTTCATCCGATGGCACATTAAAATTGTTCACAAATGTATGCAGGTTGAAGCTCGGTTCAGTCAAATTTATCTCAAGGAAATACATTTGTGAACTTCCACTGACAGCCCTCCCATACACTGTCCAATACGTTCACCCGATGCAACTACATATTCGAGCCCCTCCCCCCCCCTCCCCTTCCCCCCCTTGCCAAAAGTGTATTAGTCGAATGTATTGGTTGATGAACATAGCAAAGTATGGAACATGCGAGAAAGATGTTCACTGGTGAACAGCACCTGGAATGCCGAAGAAACTCACCAATCGACCTCAATCAGGGTTTTTTCAGGTTCTGTATGGATATCTGAATTCACTTGTTATTGGTAAGCGGGAACAAATTTTCTGGCACATTTTATTTGGCGTCGGCCTTTGAGATACTTTTTCTGGAATACTTGTTTTCCTGATACCCATAAGCTTTTTCAAACATTGACTTTGAACTCATTCGATGGCTTTTTTTGGCTGGTGTTCAAGAAGTGTACGCTGATTTTTGTCAAGATAAATTGCCGTTATTATCTCATTTTCGAGGTCAATGACCTGATTAATTGAAAATGTTGTGCCAAATTGTATGTTATTTAAACTAGAGACTGATCGTCTTATTTTTTCCCCTTGAAAATTCTGTAGAGTAACGTGTGGCATCGATGGAAAAAAAAGGTGAACTGACACGAGTGACGACCGTGTGTGCAGTCGGAAACAGAGATGATAGTATCTGAATCTGACTGAAAAGCTCCTCGCTCTTCTCACATCGACATTCAAATGGCTATATCTTAACATTTGCTATCAATTACATCTTGAATGATGCGCCGGAACATGTAAAATGAATTCCGAAAGAACAACTAGTGTATGTGAAGGTGTCAGTGAGAGACTTACAACTTAAATCATGTTTTAGATTTTGAAGAAAAAGGAAGAACATGACCATTTCCATCTTAGAGCAAGAACTATGACGATTGTTTCACACATACTAATGTGCTCTGTAGAAAAATTTTCATGGTTATTGTTTTTGAACGAAAATTCCTTGAACCTTCATAAAATCTCAGAAGACCATGTTATCCTGAATGTTTCCGTATGGAATTGTGAAAATATTTTTCCATGACCAAGTGAAGTTTCTTACCACCTTCCTATACTTATGCAATCTTAATGTACTTAGTAAATACCGTGTATTTTCTAGGGGTGACTGGTCATAAATGGGCCACCTCTTACAACCACAATAGTATCCACAGCTCCAGCAGCCTTTACGAGCAGCCCACAGCTGTCTCAGCTTAATGAGCCGCTGTCCTTGTCTGGGTCTCTGAGACTAGCAAAACTTGTGGACCTAATCCTCGGGGACCTGTTGCACCGTCACTGCTATCCTTGCCACTGCATCGGCAGCAGCGGCAGCGGCATCTTAGTGCCCCTCATTGTCGTCTTGACATTCTTCCTGGCCGCTCTGTTCTGTTAAGCTTGTGGACACCACCCCCAAGCCCGACACACTGCTACAGCTATATCTCACGGCTGCACCAACAAAATCATCAGTGGTATCTCCCTGCTACACTCACCCGCCTCAGCTCGGCTGGTCTGACATCCTATTGGGGCAGTTATGTGCGCAGTGGCCTTCTTTTCCACACGCGTAGCACTCCCCCATCTTGTCACCTTTCTTGGTGCCCTGCTTGGAACCCTTCCCCTTCTTGCCTCCCCCTCCACTTTGAGGGCGGATGGCATAGGCGGAACTTGATGTTGCCCCACTCTCTCTCCCACTACGCCACATCCATTCATTTCGGACGTACTCAACCACCTTCGGGTACTTCAGCTCATCGGCAGACCAGCCGCCTACGAAGATGATCATGGGAATCCAACTGTCCGGCAAGGCTAGGAGGAGGATCATGGCTTGCAGCTGAGGGTCGACCTTCCACCCGGTGGCTACGCACTCGGCAGTCAGGGACTCAATCTGCTGCAGGATCTCCATGATGTCGTCGCCTTTGTTGGATCGGAGGGTGACGAGCCTCTTGAAGACAAAGAGCTAGTTAGCGAGGTTGGTATACTGGTAGATGGTGCAGAGCTTCTTCCAGGCCTCTGCGGCCTCCGTGTACTCTTGAATGAGAGAGCGCTGCGTCGGAGCAAGCGCATACACCAACAAGGCAAGCGCCTTCTTGTTGCACTTCTTGTATGCTTCCACTTCCTCCGGCGTCGCGGTATCCGGAGGGGCATTTTCTTTACCGTTGACCAGCTCAATCAGGCCCTTGTCATCAAGGTAGACCTCAAACTCCCACCTCCACAAGTGGAAGCCAAGCCCGTCAAACTTCGAGACGACACCGGTGCTCTCTTGCTCGGTCGGTACCATGGCGCGCGGCGGTAGCCGCGCGCCATGGCAGGGGTAGGCCCAGCGGGCGTACCCCTGCTGGGCGAATTTTGCCTCCATCCGCTCCATCCTCTCCGTGGCGGCGGCGCGTGACTGAGAAGTCCATCAAATGGATGTGAAAACTGCATTCCTCAACGGTAACCTGGACAAGGAGGTCTACATGGAGGTGCCGAAGGGGATGGATGCGCCGTCGGGAAAGGTGTGCCGGCTTTGCAAGGCGCTTTATGGGCTAAAGGAAGCGCCACTCATGTGGTACCTGAAAATGGATGGCTTCATGACCGAGCTTGGCTTCAAGCGCTGCGAGGCGGATCACAGCGTGTATGTGTGGAAGCAGCCAGGGTTGCACCAGATTGTGGTTCTTTACGTGGATGATCTCATCCTCATGTCATCGGACATGGAGGAATTGGTGAACCTGAAGCGGTAGCTAGGTGGTCGGTTCAAAATGACTTGCATGGATGAGATCGAGTACTACCTCAATGTCGCCATGAAGAGGGACCGCATGGCACGCACACTCGAGATGGGGCGGGTAATGTACGTGTAAGAGTTGCTCCGCTGTTACAACATGGAGGAGTGCAACCCCATCGGCACACCCATGACCACCACATGTGAGCTGAGCTCGAGCGTGGACCCGAGAACGGACGAGGAGAAGGAGGAGATGGCAGGTGTGCCATGCCAGTCCGCGGCGGGGAGCATCATGTACGCCATGGTGGCGACTCGGCCCAACCTGGCCTTTGCAAAGGGCCAAGTGAGCCGCAGACCCCGGGCTGCTACATTGGCAAACGGTGAAGCGGATCTTTCGCTATCTCAAGGAAACAAAAGAGTCGCAGCTCGTGTTTGGAGGATGAGCACGCGATGACTCCCTCGAGTTGGTCGGCTACTCCGATGCTGACTGGGCTGGTGATTTTGATGACAGAAAATCAACGTTGGGGTACGTTTTTGTACTTGGTGGTGTAGCAGTTTCATGGGCAAGCAGGAAGCAAGACTATGTGGCACTGTCCAGCACGGAAGCGGAGTACATTGCCCTCGCGGAAGCAGCAAAGGGGGCGGTGTGGCTGCGGCGGCTGCTAAAGGAGATCAGGGTACCGCAAAAGAAGCCAACGGTACTTAATGTGGACAACATGAGTGCCATCAGCCTGACCCAGAACCTGGTGCTGCACAGGAGGACTAAGCACATCGAGATCCGGCATCACTATGCATGAGACTTGGTGGCGACGGGAGATGCGGCTATCGTGCATTGTGGCACGAAGCGCATGCTCGCCGACGCCATAACCTAGGAACAGTCCAAGGACAGGCATGACACGAGCTGCATGGAGCTTGGTCTATGCTGTGAGGTTTGAAATGCTGCAGGTTCCAAGGACAGGGCATGAAGGCTGCGGTGCAAGGAGGAGATTGTTGACATGATGTGCCCCTTGCCATGAGTGCCGTTGATCGTACTCCCTGGTTTGACCACCAGGGAGTGGTCGAAAACCTGATCTGACTTTAGATTTGGATTCCTTAGATTTTTCCACGTAAGATCGAGCTTTGAATTGCTTGATTTGGGTGATTATTCAGAAAGTTAGCCTAGCCCGGCGTTTGGGTGTTTGGCGGGTTGAATCTGGTACCCGCCATGGGTGGCGGGATAATCCTCCGCCAGTGATCCGAGTTCGTCCCCAACGAGCTCCAAATACACCAGGGCCATAGAGGAAGCAACCAGAGGATTCTCCTTGACCAGGGTGAACTTCTCCTTGACCTCTGGGCGAGGAAAGGCGCTTTGACCGGTCATCGTCGAAGAGCCTCCCGTTGCCTAGGGAGCAGGGCAAGGTGGGCGGCTCCACCAAGGGTTACTTCGACGGCCGTAGCAGGGGCTCTACTGCTCCAATTTGGGTGTGCTTGGATGCGTTGGAAAGCTTAGATCACAGGTTATAAGGATCTGATATAATCTCACTACGCTAAGTAACAACAATGTGTTTATATTCAGTTATTCTGAATGCGATGTGTTTTTCCCATTCACATCCGTGATCCTTGTGCTCCACACTCTTCACCAAAGGTGTCCATTCGCTGCCCCAAAAATTGGTAGCATATACCAGTGAGAGCTAGGCATCCTTGAGGGTGTCTCCACACCCACTAGAGCCAACAAGCTCAGCCTCTCAGTGTAGCCGAGCGCATGGACTCCTCTCTTGGGACTCACTGCACTGTCATCGCTACCCGTGCTACTGCAGTGCCAGCAACACTTGCGACAACTGAACCCTGCTCACTGTGAACTCGTCAGTGGTTTGGCCTCTCTGTCCCGTCCTTCTTGATCTTGGACCCCATACCTGGGTTTGCTACTCTGCTGATGCCTCCTCTCACAGCCACAGTAGCAGCAGCTTCTGCCTACTGTCCACAGTCCTCTCAGGTCGTTCTCCTTCCAACCACCCATGACGGTGATCATTGGGCTCCAGCTCTCCAGTAGCGCCATCAGGAGGATCATGGCCTGTATCTTTTCATTAAGGTCCCAGTTCATTTGGCGAGCCTTACCAAGGAGTCCTTCAAACTCCTGTAAGAAATCAGGGATAAACTCCCGCTCATTCACCCGCATGCTGATCAGCCGTTGTAGGACAAATAATCTGTTCGCGAGGGAGGTGGATTGGTGCACACGCATGAGCTTGGCCAAAGCATCCAAAGCCAGTGTGTACCCCGTAATGATGGGAACATACTTCTTAGCTATCGCGTTGCTGAGGAATGATATGACTATCATTTCGATCCATCCATGCCTCATGCTCGGGTGTGCCCTCCGCGGGAACCTGCTCCTCTCTCTTCAGTAACTTCATGAAGCCGCACACTTTCATTGCCAGCTCAAACTGCCATCTCCAAAAGGGAAAGTCAATCCCATTACAGTTTCATTATTCGCCACCTTTAGCATGAGAAGAATGTATTCGAGCATTAAGATTCCATGATAAATAATTAAGTCAGAGACCATTCTCTGGTTTAGTCTAAAAGTAATGATTTCAAGAGAGAATTACAGGAAATTATCATAAACATTGAATGTGTTATCCTTGGACACCTTAGAAAAATGGATTCCTAGAACATTGGGATTTCATGAGAGTAAACGAACCAATACCATCATGATAGAAGTAAGGGTATGTTTTCATTATATTACATGAATTCATAACCGTGATTCCATGGGTACTTGCAACTCAAATGAATCCATGATAATTGTGGTTCAATGAAGGGCCTAATAGTGTTGCAGATGTAGGATAGTATTATAGTGCATGCAAAGTGATGTAACATAAGTTAAAACCACAGAGAAAAAATGTACCATGGGTTGATCGGTAAAATGTGATTATGTCAAGATTTATTGTATATAGGAAAGAAATTATTCATGCTAGATTTATTGTATATAGGAAAGAAGTTATTCATGCTAGTGGAAGCATATTTATTCTGAAAAAATTCAATGGTACGCAGATGATCGTTACTCAAGATCCCTGAGGAATGAGTACTACTTATCTAGTTTTCTTTGGCAATATTTAGATGTGGGAATCTGATGATGGGGTACCTTCTTGGACTAGAGTACAATATAAAAGGTGTGCAATAATAAGGCTCAATTCATTGCAATATGTTTCCATATGAATGTTTGTAACAGTGATTATCTTCCACAATGTTACATACAACAGGTTTTACATTGTGTTTTGCTCCATAATGTACATCCCACCACCAAATTTGAGGAGGAATACTAAAAAATAATGGGATCTCATTCTTACACATGAAATGGGCATGGTGCAATAGTATGGATGAAACTTTTGGTGTACATTTAAGTATGCTAAATCTATGTATGAAGACACATTACTTTATTCCTCCACTATGTGCCCAATAACATAGGTGCTCTCGAGGATTCAAATAGTAGCCACGTGCAATCACAAGGCCTAAATCAAGAAGCTGAGCACATACCCATTTTTTCCTCACTTGCTCACGTTTTTCATGACGGTGGTCAATATTGGATGGGCACAACAAAGATTCATTCTTCTCCCTGTTTTGGATTTTGTGGCTTACATTTCATAATGGAATTTTCATATGCCATTTGGGATCTTTGTGGACTTTTGTATTTTAGCTGAAAATAAAATTCATCTGAATTTTTTACCCTTTTAATTCCATTTATCCCCTTACTATGAACGGAAATATCTTAAATTACCCTACACATATAGCCTAATATTTTTACTATTCATTTTTTTGCTCACTATTTCTATAATGAGGAAACAAACACGTTCTTTGTCTATTTCCTCTTATTGTAGAAAAACCTAGTGCGTAAGTTTACACTCATAACTATGTCAAACGTCTCACTTCAGTTTTTCTGATTCAGTGTACAACAGTTGACCAAATTTCACGACAGATGTTGAACATGGCTATGAGTCAAATAAAATATACGAGGAATCTTGAAAATCTACAATTACATTTTCTCATGGATTAAAAAAACTACACTAGCAATGTAAAGGTCAAATAAAAGTAGAATTTACATGGAGGAAACTGGCCGTGAACATTGGAGATCTGAACATTGTGGCTAAACACATGTATAACCTTATTTCTCACAAGGTATTTTTGGACTGTACTAACATCATGGCATGGAACCGGTTTCATTGATTTTGATTTTGAATATGCGGTTTTGTTAGTTTCCCTCCTGATTTATTGTTTATTTTGAGAAGTCCAGGGGAAATATCACGTATCAGACCCCATAGAAATCCTCTTAGGACCTCTTGAACAAATCTTGTACAACACTGCATGTTCCGTCATTTGACTTACATTGTTCCACCTTATTTCGCAGGAACAATAGGCATACTCTCCACCTGCCCTGATCCAGAATTAATTTCCACCTTCTACACTTCCCTCCAGCAACACATTTGGCTCATTTCATGTAACTTCACAACAAGGCAAGGCAAAAAGCACAGAATTAATCTCAAATCCTTTTAATCTGATTTCTTCTGACCAATTAGCCTATGCAATTTACTAATTTGAGAACATTGTTGTCAGCTCCAACTGTCATCTGCATTTACCCTCCCATGGAAACATCAAAACATTTACCCTTTCCTTCCTTAATCATATCCTTGAAGGGTTGGGCTTGACACCCAGGCTTGTTCTGGCACTGAATCAGCCCCCAACTTCACTGTCTATTGACACCAGGATCACAAAAGGAAACAACTAGATGATGTACGTGAAGCATACATGTGTCATGATTGGTCTCACAAAATAGTGAAAAAAAAAAAACGATTGGTTATCTTATACAAATTAAGAGACATTGTATGTGATTTTTTGTATTTGTTTGCTTTTTGTTTCTATGTATTCATGTGTATTTACATCTCTCTCTCTCTCTCTCTCTCTCTCTCTCTCTCTC
>SZWC01021850.1:25103-35963 GCA_023375785.1 Penium margaritaceum | reverse complement strand
GTCCGTGTGTGTGTGTGTGTGTGTGTGTGTGTGTGTGTGTGTGTGCATCTATGTTAACCTCCCTGGTCGACGGTCGAAGGTCGAGGTCGCCGGTCGATGGAGACCAGCTGGGCCAAGAGGTCGAAGGTCGAAGGTCGACAGACACAAAAAGTTATTGGAATGACCCGGAACTTCGCACTTGCACACTTTCAAGCATTGTGGTTGCATACATAATGAAAAATTCTGTAGATTCAAATCAAACCAAAAAAAGCGGCAAGTCTGAGTATCATGTTTTTTTACGGTTTGGTGTTTTGGTTAGGCGTTTTTACTCCCAGCCCAGTCTAGGACCAGTCTGGGAAAGAAAAAAAATGGAGGTGGGGCTCAGCCCCTCGCGTCACTTGACGTGCGCGTCAATTGACGCGCAGCCACCTGCGCGTCATTTGAAGCGTAGTTCACTGCGCGTCAGCGGACATCCGGCGTGACGGATGTCCGCTGACGCGCAGCTCAGCCTGCAGGTCAGCGTACCATAATAAAGCGCCCCCCTCCCGTCTGTTCGCACGGACCGACGGGCAGCAAGTGGGGGAAACGTAGCCGACATGTGTGACGGGCAGCAAGTGGGGGAAACGTAGCCGACATGTGTGACGGGCAGCAAGTGACGCCGTCAGAGAGAGGCGTTATGGAAAAGCCGTCAGGGGCCGTCAGGGTCTGGTGCAGCCCGCCCCCCCCCCCCCCGGCGCGCGCCGTTTTTGGCTAACTGCTGGAGGCGCCCCCTCGTCGCGACCTCGACCTGCGACCTGGTCGCGACCAGGCGACCTTCGACTGAGTGCAGAAGGTCGAAGGTCGAGGTTAACATAGGTGTGCATATGCATGTGCCTGTGCCTGTCCGTGTACGTGTGTGTGTGCTTGTGCATGTGCGTGTGCGTGTGCGTGTGGGTGTGTGCAGCAAGATCCTCGTAGGTTCTCAGCTGGCGGCTCGAGCAGGGTAAGTATAGCCTGTACATGCATATCTGCACAAGCGCTTTCATACAGAAGTAATGCCTACGCTCTAAGATGAGTGCATCTCAACATCTCATGTTATGTCGTGCCATGACTTGGTACTTGAGGTCATGCCATGCCATGAAATGCCAAGCCATGCCACGCGACACTATGCAAAGTCATGCCATGCCGTGCACAGCCATGCCAAGCCATGTTGCAAGCATGTCACACTATGCAATGCTATGCCATGCCATCCTTTTCCATGTCTTTCATGCAATGCCATGGCATGCCATGCCATGCCATTCAAAACCCGGCTGTGCCCTGCCGTGCTACGCAAGGACATGTCATGCCATGCCAAGCCATGTCATGCCACATCATGTCTAGCCATGCCACATCATGTCTAGCCATGCCATTCTGTGCTGTCCTTGCTGCAGTGCTGGGGAACCTGCCATTGTGTTTGCTGCCAACGGAGAGTGACTTGTTTGCAAGTTGCATTGCTCTATCGCTTTCCTGCGAGGTGTGTTGACTGGCCGGCAGGGGCGGAGGCCACCACTTTGACATCCGCACGATGGGCCGATTGGATCGTACCACCGAGTACGACAAACACCTCCGAATATCGTGGAAGGTATGCTTGGAGATGCGCATGTGCACATATCGCCGTGCACCTGCATGTGCATTTGCATTCCGACAGACTCACAGACACTTGCTTCCCTAGTTGGTGACTCAAATGCCTATATGCTTTGCCATTGCAAATGCGCTGGAATGCTATCCCATGCCGTACCACTCCACAAATCTTTCAGGATGCATTCTGTACGGACACGTTAACTTTTGGGGGCAAAGTGTATTTACCTTCTAAATGTATGAAGTGGTGTCCAAGCACAAAGGGCTCTGTTTCTGATTCTGTTTCTGATTCTGATTCTGATTCAAATTCTGATTCTGATTCTGATTCTGATTCTGAGTCTGAGTCTGATTCTGATTCTGATTCTGATTCTGATTCTGGTTCTGTCCGCGTGAGTGCCTCGCCGCCTTCATGGCGAGCCGAGGCAGCTGTGAGTGCCATCATCCAGTGGTGCTATGCGTTGGTCACTGAGGCAAGCTTGCCCCCAGATGGGCTCTGCGGCCGGTGGACGCTCCTGCACCACCATCACGCCACTCGTTGCTCTGATGTGTTCCCCAGTGGAGGACCAGACAGTGGATCCGTGTTTCATGCACAGCACATGATGGGAGCGTCGGCGTGATCCGACAGGTGGTTGCAGGTGGGACGTTGCTTCAGAACGCACGACGGTGGATGACGTGGCTCGAGAGCGGTGCGTCAGGTTTGCCGACGGAGATGGAGCAGGGTTGGTGGAGGAGGTTTTTTTAGGTGGTGCCACAAGCCTCGCGCGTCGATGTTGCCTACGGTCCGTTCACGCGACAGCCAGCAGCGGAGCAAGAAGAAGCTGGAAGCAGCGAGGGCTCATGGGAGTGCGGTGGGTCTCGTCCATGCAGGGGCTCTGTCGAAAGCGATGCAGCGGTTAGAGGACCGTCGACCAGCTGCGGGGGCAGCGACAGGTTCACCACCCTCCTGGGAAGATCCCCATTCCTGCTTGGGTCCATGGACCATGGGTACGTCGTCTCGGAGAGGGAAGGCACTGAGACGATGACGGACAAGCTGGTGGAGGAGGCAGGCACTGAGAGAGGCTTCGCAAGGGTCTGAGCCCCCTGGCCTTGGACCACTGACATGCTCTTTCACCTGGTCATGGACTCGCCTGCAGCGTGGACAGCCCTGAGGGCGGTCGTACGCACTGTTGCTGAGGGCAGCCGTGTGCACTGTTGTTGAGGGCAGTCGTACGCACTGTTGTTGAGGGCAGTCGTATGCACTGTTGTTGAGGGCAGTCGTACGCACTGTTGTTGAGGGCAGTCGTATGCACTGTTGTTGAGGGCAGTCGTACGCACTGTTGTTGAGGGCGCTATGGAGGGCAGTCCTCCAGCTCCTGCAGGTGCCCATTGTGTCAGTGGAGGGGTTGAAGGACTAGGACTGGCAGCGGCTGGCGAGGTGGCAGATCCAGTTACCATGCGGTTGTGGTTAAGCGGGGCTGCTGAGTGTCTGAGGCAGGACACCGCTCACATACTCCGGCGCGATGGGATCCCCTCTCCACGCCCTTGTGTCTGAATTCAGGCCCCTTCACCGGACAGACAGGGAGTTGCCATTTCTGTGCGCACTCTGGAGCAGGGTGGAGGAGGAGCTGCTGCCGCTGCTGGCGTTGAGCTCTTTGCCCTCCGTGGAAGCCATGCAGCAGAGCACCAGGGGTGTGATTCACGAGTTGCCAGGAGCGCTGGGTTGAGGAGGCCGGGGTAGTTGCCCTGCGCCACTGTGCGTGCAGCAAGGGGTGGTGCATGAGCAGAACTGGGTGCTGCTGTCATGCGCAGAGGAGGTGCTGGTCGACCGCGACGAGGGGGTGATCGTACCGTCTGCAGGTGACCCCCTCTGGGGAGGACGACCGGACTCAGCTTGCAGTGGCAGACTTCTGGCTCCAGGTTCAGCTGTGACTTGGCTTTCCGGGAGCTGCATGGGGTTGGGTCCGGCGGCAGTGACGCGGAGGCAGGCTGCAACGCCATCCGAGGGAGTTGTTGTCTGGCGTGTCCACAACGCAATCCATGATGAGCTGGCAGACATCTGCCGTGAGCACCACCTGCTCACAGTGGAAGTCGAGCCCAAGGACAATGCTGCAGCTGCCCGACGCGCGGGGGGAGGGGGGGACATGACGCTGGTGGATCATGAGTTGCGCACAACATGGGTGCGTGCACGTCACGTCACGACAGTGGATGCGCAGGGGGCAGGAGCCAGTGGGCCCGGGAAGGCCATCCTTGCTGCAGACAGCGCAAAGCTGGCAAAGTATTCGGCGGCAGCGTGTAGAGACCACTAGCATGGAACTACGGCCACCAGCATGGGAGCCCCTGGGCGGCCTGGGAGACCAGCTCTGGGTTTCCTTTGCACGCAGGCTGAGAGACAATCCCACACGAACACAAGAAAGAGCTTTGTTGTCTGAAACGTTCATGCACTAGTATGGTGAAGTGGACGCCATGTGCAACTGCAATGATGCCGTCCGACGTGATGACATGGTGAAACGGTTTGATAGGTGTTGCTCATGCCGTGGCATGTTAACCTGCCGCAGCTTGGCTGCGCGACGTTGCACACACAAAGGGGGTTGTATGGTGATGCCTGCCACGGCACGACGGCAGAAACCTGTGCCACACACCAGGGACAGCAGCAGTGCAGTTGCTCTCGTGCGTTTGGTGGGCGTGCAACTCCTCTCCATGCACCACTGTGGTGTTGTTCCTCACACCTGTGTCATGCCACTGCCACTTGCTGCCTTCGGGTGACAGTGATACCGGCTGTTGGACGCAGTGCCATGTGAGGGGGTGAGAGGGTGAGAGGGTGAGTGGCTGAGAGGGTGAGAGGGTGAGAGTGTGAGAGGGTGAGAGTGTGAGAGGGTGAGAGTGTGAGAGGATGAGAGTGTGAGAGGGTGGGAGGGTGAGAGTGTGTCTTGTTGTGATGAGCTATGGCAAGTGAGAAGCATCAGCCAAACCGTCGTTCCACCCATGCTGTTTCATGACATGACATGACATGACATGACATGACATGACATGACATGACATGACATGACATGACATGACATGACATGACATGCTGTGCTGTGCTGTGCTGTGCAGAAGCTGAGGCACGCCATCACAGACACGGAAGGACTACGCTCAACAGACCCAGCGGGCTATTGGGCTGCGGTGCATGATGCAATCCTTCGTGTGGCCTTCCTATGGTGCTCCCTCCATTGCTTTCTTCGCGTACCTTTTTCTTGCCTTGAGAATTCGGCCGCTTACTTTCGCTCAAACATGGCACTGATCCTCATGCATCTTGTTGCCATACAGTTTTGCCGCCGTTCCAGTGCCCGTGCCCTGCCGTGCAATGTGATCTGATCCAATCCAATCTGATTTGATCTCATCTGAACGGATGCAATCAGATCCTGTGCTTGTTTGCGCTCGCCTACTGTTTTGCGGCGCTGCTTCATGGCACAGCTGTGCCATGAGCCATGTGCCATGTCTGTCTGCACTGCAACTCCTTGCTGCACAGCATAGCAGCTATGGAGTGCTTTGTCCAACTGCCGTCGGCTACTTCTTCTGATCATTGTGCTGTGTAAGGGTGTGCTGCATGTGTGTGCGTTGTAAGGGTGTGCTGCATGTGTGTGTGGTGCGTGATGATGTGGTGATGGTGGTTGATGGTGCGCGGCAGGTACCACCTCATGCCGTTGACACGTGGAAGTGCCATGGTGGGGTACATGGGCATCCTGGGGATGGCACTCATTGCTGACCTTGAAATCAGAGATCCATGCCCTCCAAACGTTCAGGTGTGTACAGTTTTGTTCTCTTTCTTTTCTTTTGCCTTCTCCATGCTTTCATCTCATAACCCATTCTGGCAGCACGTGGTTGGATTGAGGTCGACCGCCACTTTCACGAGGACATCTTTGGAGCAAACAACAGTACATGGCTTTTAGACAAAACTGAAGTTCAGTTGGCGAAAGAGTGTCCAATCGTGGCTTCTCCTTCTTCGCCTTAAACAGGGCAAGTACAGACCACCACTGTGAACCCAACGCTAGGAATTTCTCCCCCCGGCGTGACCCTTCCGTCCGAATCCAGCAACGAGCACCTTGTTGTTTTCGTGGATGAATCTGAGCCAATCATGGTTGGGCACAAACACGGCGATCTTCTCTTCATTGTCGATGAGCCGCGCACGCGCGCACTAGCAGATAATGGAGTTGGGCTGTTTCGCCTCAACGCCTGTCTTCTTGAGCACGATGCCCTCTGCATGCGACGAGCCTTGGAGCCTTGAAGAACTTCTTTCACTTCTTGCGCAAATGGCTCTTCTAGTATGCCTTGTTCCCCCACCGCTGGTTGCGCTGGTGGATCCGCAGCTTGCGCCCGCCTCCCACACAATGCGTCTTACCCATGGCGGCTGGCTTGCCGTCACTCCTTGTGCAAGAATAGCAGCTGAGTGGGAGGACGGTAGGAAGGGAGCTCCTGCAGGGAATGAGCTGGAGTCAGCTAGAGCGCGTGCTACGAATGCTGCGTTTGTCTTTGACCAGAGCCCGAGTCTTTTTAAACCTTTTGCACACTGCCCCAGCTTACATTGGCCTGTGCCTATTCACCTGCAGATCGACTGGGAGGGTATGTTGGCGCCGCACTTTTCACAGTTCAACGCTTCCGTTGCTCAATGGCTCTTTGCACATGCTGCGCCGCTGCAACCGTCCATCTCAACCCTCCCTCCAGTGCAGTCTACACTGCCCACCGTTGCGGCAGTCATATCCGCTCTGAATGATGCCTCGGCTACATTTCGAGATGACTCCTAATCGAAAGCTGGATGTGAGGTGTGCGACCATGCTCTTCCACCATGGGACATCTCCCATGCGGTCGAGAAATGTTTGTTGCTATGCTGTCGATTTACACCTAGTTTGAGATTGAGACCTTCATGCACAGAGCTCGTCTCGTGACCTTTTTTTAGCTAGCTTCTTCCCCGGGCAAAATCTACCCAGCTTTTCTATCATTTTGTTCCTACTTTGCAGTAGGGTGTAAGAACTATGCTCCACATGAGAAGATTCCACGAAGCTTCCTAGCCTTTCTGCTTGCTAGCCTGACAGCACAGGTCCGGCTGGTTGACACACAGGTCATGCAAGGGACAGCAAGGGTAGAGAGAGACACGTGCACTTGTATCTCAAGCTTCAACTGAAGTTAATGCAGAGAGAGATAACAAATGACAGGTCCACAACATATATAGCCGTCGTGGCTCACGGCGGTTGGCGCACACGGCGGTGCCTGTCAAACCTGAACCGGCCCAAAACCACTGTTTTGGCCATAATTCTGCGCACAAGCATCCAAATGGAGCGTCATCTGATCCTACGGATGCACAACGAAAAGACAGACATAACGACTGGTCACACGCCTACGTCCGGGAACAGCCATAGAGTGTAAGAAAACAAACATGTAAATCAGCCTGGCAGGGCTGTCCACCGAGAAAATCCTGAAGACCTCCAAACGTAGTCCGTGGGCTGTGGGAGCCCTCTGGTACACTGGGTAGGCTGCCAGGCTGCCTCCAGCGGGTGGAGCATCACCTCAGGGAACTCTGTCTCCAGCTGGGTCCGCCTCAAGGATCTGCACGAGCATAGACACGGCCGAGTGGTCACAACCAACTGTACAACTGTGTATGACTGACAACATCACAACACTCCCCCATGACCCGATGGTACGCATGTCCATACAAGTGCACACGTGCCGGTGCAACACAGAGTGCTCAACAGGGACCCGGACAATCACCCACTCTCGGACAGGGGTCGCAATCCGATGGAACGAACAGCCCCGAGGAACTTCCCACGTGCCAGTGCCTTGGTCAGGAAGTCAGCGCGCTACAAGTCTGTGCCCACCCAGACGATGGAGATCAACTGCCGCTCCACCAGATCGCGCACGAAATGATACTCGACAGCGATGTGCTTCGTGCGTGCGTGGAACACACCAGAGTTCTCAGCCATTGCGAGAGCACTCTGGTTGTCGCATTGGAGGATGATGGTAGGCACGGACTGACCCAAGCACTGGAACAACCGCTGCAGCCACACCGCCTCAGCGGCGCCAGCGCCCAGAGCAACATACTCAGCCTCTGAGGAGCTGCGAGCAATGCACCCCTGCTTGCCGCTGCGCNGCCAAGACACAGCGGTGCCACCAAGCAGGAACACGTAACCCGTGCGGCTGCGTCCATCAGGACTCCATGCCCAGTCGCTGTCGGTGTAGCCATCTACCACAACCGAGCACTGTCTCCGAAAGCAGAGACCGTGATACGGTGTGGAGACCACGTACCGGACGACTCGCAAAGCTGCGTGCAGAGCGCGAGCCCGAGGGGACTGACTGAACTGTGCGAGTAGGTTGACAGCGAACGCAATGTCGGGACGCGTGGTCGTGGCCAAGTACATCAGTGAGCCAATGATGCGCAAGTACAGGGTCACGTCCACAGTCTCGCCCAGATCGGCTGGGTCTGTCACCTTCAGGGCATCCTGCCCGTCGGGAGTGATGGGTGACAAGGCGGCGGGAACAGCGCCAAGGAGGTCAGCAAACCACTCCCCCACAACATGTGCATATCGTGCCTGATGGAGGAGGAGTGTCCGTCGGCGACGATCACGCACAATCTCCATCCCGAGGAAAACAGCCGCTGGACCAAGGTCCTTCATCCTGTAGGCGGCCTGCAGGACCGCCTTGGCCTCCGTCACTGCCTCCAGTTAAGGAGACGCAATCAGGAGATCGTCCACATACACCAGAATGGCAGTGAGGTGCTCGGCTGTCCGTCGGATGAAAAGTGACGGGTCGGCATCACTCTGGACGTACTCGGCCTGAGTGAGGGTGCGAGTGATCTCTCGGTTCCAGCACCGGGGCGACTGCTTCAGGCCATACAAGGCCTTGCGCAAGCGCCAGACCTTGTTGCCCTCGACCTCAAACCCAGGTGGCTGGACCATGTAGATCTCTTCCTCCAAGGTGTCGTGGAGGAACGCATTGTTCACATCCATCTGGTGCAGCTCCCAGTCATGGTGAGCGACCACACCAAGCAGCGCGCGAGTTGTGGTGATGCGGCCAACAGGGGCAAAGGTGTCAGTGAAGTCGATCCCCTCAACCTGAGAGAATCCCTTGGCAGTCAAGCGGGCCTTATAGCGGTCCAGTGAGCCGTCAGGCTTCACCTTCTTGCGGAAGACCCACTTGGCCTGCACGACCTTTCGTCCCTCAGGATGGTCGACCAGCTCAAAGACTCCGTGCTCCCGGATGGCCCTGAGCTCGTCCTCACAGGCGGCCCGCCACTGCTCAGCATCCTCTCCTGAGAGAGCCTCCTTTAACGTGTCTGGATCAGGGACCGTCAAAGGGGAGCTCCGGGTGGCCAGGACACATGCCTCATGGATCGGACGGACCGCAACTAGGTCAGCGGCAGCTGCCTGTGCAGCCTCGTGCTCGTCAGCGATCAACCGGTGCCCAATGGGACAAGCTGGGTGCACCTCCGTGTAGGTGCCTTGGACACTTAGGCCGAGAGCCTTTGTGCCAGGGTCACCACTGTGCACGCTGCGCGTGCGTCGTCTGGGTGGCGCAACCGCAGTCGAAGGTGCTCATGAGGCCAGTGGGCGGAGACGCCCACCTGGTCCACGGGAGTAGCCCGAGTCTGAGCTGACCGACGGTTCTGGCACAGGGAGGGCAGGTGCTGTCTCCGGAAACGCTGCAGGTGTGGGCGAGACAGGCGCGGCAGGCGCGGGCAAAACAGGCGCTGCAAGCATGAACGAGACGGTCGCGGCAGGCGCGGGCGAGACAGTCACGGCGGGCGCGGGTGAGGCAGGCGCCGCAGGCGAAGAGGCGGCAGTTGCAGCCCCGGCAGGCGAAGCTGGCGCTGCAGGTGCGGGCAAAGCAGGCGCTCCAGGTGCAGGCAAAGCAGGCGCTGCAGGTGCGGACGAAGCAGGCGCTGCAGGTGNGAGGCAGTCGCGGGAGGCACAGGCGAGGCAGTCGCGGTGGGCGCGGGTGAGGCAGGCGCGGCAGGCGCAGGCGAGACAGTCGTGGCGGGCGCAAGTGGGGCAGGCGTAGAGACTACAGGCCCGACAGCAATGATGGCCGGGTCAATGATGGCCAGCGACGGTCCCACCCCGGAGGCACCCCGGACGGACTCACCCTGTGGGGTAGACTCCCCCATCCGACGGGAGGCCTCACAGGTGGGAACGTGAGACGCTGCCTGGGTGAGAATGGGAGACAGGTTGCGGTACGACAGTGCCTCAAAAAACAACGTGTCGCGCGACTCAACGATGCGGTGGCGACCCACATCCCAGAAACGCCACGCTTTGGAGCGCGAGGAGACACCGAGGAAGGCACACATCCGGCCGCGCGGAGAGACCTTGGACCCCTGCTGGTCTTCGGTGTACCAGACACAAGCCAAGGAACCCCAGACGCGAGCAAGTCTGAGGTCCGCACGGTGACCGAACCACAGCTCATACAGCGTGACGTGGTCCGGCAAAGGACCATGCGGGAGGCGGTTCCAGACCCACGTCATGCAGGCGAAGCCCTCGAAGGCGAAGGACTCCGGGAGATCGCACTCAGCGCGCATGGCGCGAACCGCGTCCTCCATGGTGCGGTTCCAGCGCTCGGACACACCGTTCTGCTGTGGCGTAGCAGGGGCCGAGAGCTGGTGACAGATACCAAGCTCGGCGAAGTGAGTGGTCAGCTCACCGAGATACTCACCGCCACGGTCAGAGCAGAAGGTGTGGAGGGAGTGACGAGACTGACGCTCGGCCATCACGAGCCACAAGCGCACGGCTAGAGCGGTATCACTCTTGTGGTGGAGGCAGTAGACCCACCGCATGCGGGTGAAGTCATCCGTGAGGGTAAGAACATACCAACCACGGTCAGCGACAGACTCGATAGGGAGAGGTCCGAGGAGGTCCGAGTGGATAAGCTCCAGGGGACGCTGCGCGCGAGTGACGGAGGCAGGGTAGGTGCATCGATGCATCTTGCCCTGAGCGCAGAACAAACAGTTGGTCTTGGGCGGCTTCTCGAAGGAAGCCGCGTCAAGACCGAGAGCGGGCTGTGTACGAATGAGCCTGGACACAGTGTCCGTGCTCACATGACACAGGCGCCGATGTAACAGGCACTGGTGGTCAGGAGACAACACCCCCGTGACAAAGACGCAGGCAGATGAGCAAGGGGAAGAGTCAGGAGCAGAGCAGCGCACGATGCGATACAGGTCATCCACAACAGAGGCACGCAACACAACGTGGAAGTGTCAAGTGCAGTGATCGTGGCATCATCAATGGAGTGGTGAACAGAGAGACCCATCCTCGTGCAGGCACGGACAGAGAGCAGGCTGAGCTC
>SZWC01021849.1:32507-44933 GCA_023375785.1 Penium margaritaceum | reverse complement strand
TATGTATATGTATATGTATATGTATATGTATATGTATATGTATATGTATATGTATATGTATATGTATATGTATATGTATATGTATATGTAAATGTATATGTATATGTATATGTAGATGTAGATGTATGTATATGTATATTAGAGTTGCCGTCGCAGTTGTTAATGCTGCAGTGCGCGGCTCACCGTCCTTGTGGCGTTCCCGTGGAGTTGCGTCACGCCCCCTTATGCTGCTGCCAGCGTGGCGCGACATGGCGCGTTCTCTTTGCGTTCGACCCACTGCTGCTGCTTCTGCTACTCACACGCCCCCCTGTGCTCATATACCAAATTGGAAATGATTTAAGGGCATGCGAGCCCATGCAAAAACGAACATTAGCTTTGTGTGTGAGTGCGATGCAAGAAGGCAAAATATTGGCTATGTCTGGAACGCTAAACATTTATTGTACAAGGAGAGAGTACAAATGAGCCCCTAGCGGATTTAAGTAAGGGCGCCGGAAGCAAGCCGCACTGGGCCCCGTCACCCTCGCTGGACTGAAACGAGTCAGCAAGGAGAGCACACTGTGTACACCACCATAACAATAACGATGGTCTTCTCGAGGCACCGGAACAGCTCTCCGAGTTCCCGGGTGTCGACTGCTACGAGCAATCCAACACAATAGCATCTTCATGCAAACACAGGATCATGGGAGGATGTCCTCGTAACACGGGTGCAACTCACCACGTGTCCGGGTCTCAACCACTAAGAGCAGCCCAGCTCGCATGCACATGCCACACGGAGTATAGCCACACACCAAGACACACAATCACATGGTCTCCTGGTGACACTAGTACAACCTACCTATGTATATGTATACATATACATAAACATATACGTATCCAGATACATATACATATACATATACATATACATATACACATACACATTCACATACACATACACATACACATACATATACATATACATATACATATACATATACATATACATATACATATACATATACATATACATATACATATACATATACATATACATATACATGTATATGTATATGTATATGTATACGTATATGTATACGTATATGTATACGTATATGTATACGTATATGTATACGTATATGTATACGTATATGTATACGTATATGTATACGTATATGTATACGTATATGTATACGTATATGTATACGTATATGTATACGTATATGTATACGTATATGTATACGTATATGTATACGTATATGTATACGTATATGTATACGTATATGTATACGTATATGTATACGTATATGTATACGTATATGTATACGTATATGTATACGTATATGTATACGTATATGTATACGTATATGTATACGTATATGTATACGTATATGTATACGTATATGTATACGTATATGTATACGTATATGTATACGTATATGTATACGTATATGTATACGTATATGTATACGTATATGTATACGTATATGTATACGTATATGTATACGTATATGTATACGTATATGTATACGTATATGTATACGTATATGTATACGTATATGTATACGTATATGTATACGTATATGTATACGTATATGTATACGTATATGTATACGTATATGTATACGTATATGTATACGTATATGTATACGTATATGTATACGTATATGTATACGTATATGTATACGTATATGTATACGTATATGTATACGTATATGTATACGTATATGTATACGTATATGTATACGTATATGTATACGTATATGTATACGTATATGTATACGTATATGTATACGTATATGTATACGTATATGTATACGTATATGTATACGTATATGTATACGTATATGTATACGTATATGTATACGTATATGTATACGTATATGTATACGTATATGTATACGTATATGTATATGTATATGTACATGTACATGTGGATGTACATGTACATGTACATGTACATATACATATACATATACATATACATATACATATACATATACATATACATATACATGTACATGTACATGTACATGTACATGTACATGTACATGTACATGTACATGTACATGTACATGTACATGTGGATGTACATGTACATGTACATGTACATGTAGATTTACATGTACATATACATATACACATACACATACACATACACATACACATACACATACACATACACATACACATACACATACACATACACATTCACATACACATACACATAAACATACACATACACATACGCATACACAGAAACATACACATACACATACACATACACATACACATACACATACACGTACACATACACATACACATACACATACACATACACATACACATACACATACACATACACATACACATACACATGCATATGCATATGCATATACATATACATATACATATACATGAACATATACATATACATACACATATAGAGATTCATATACATGTGAATAGAAATATGCATGCGGAATACATGCAAATTGAAAAACCATCGTAAGTTTGTGGAGACGGATACATATTAGCATACATGTGAATTTAAATGAAATCAATTGATGCATAACAATGTGTCTTAAGAAACACAACAGGTTATACTTGTATAAGCAGAATTGTATATGTATACAATTGTCGATGGAGTTTATTTATGGCTCCCCCAAATTTGATTAACACTTTGAGGCTCACGGATGTATGTACGTGTGTTTTCAATTGCTCAAGCACGGGCGCACGCTGTTTTCCGTACGGTTTGCTATCCATCGGCGATATCCCAAACGGTTTTCCCAATACTTGACTGTGACCCGTAGCCTGGTCTGTAGCTTCATGAGGTTAGGGGATACTTCAACATCGGAGAGTTTGGGCCTAGGTGATCCATCGAGCTTCGGATTAGTCTTTTCTTCCCGGAACGCGACTGAAGCTCGAGTATGCCAGCATCTTTCCGGTTCTCGTCACTTGCAACGATAAGACCTTGTCATTTTCGTTAACAACTGGTTATTATCAATCAGGTCCGGTCTGTGGGCAACATGTCATTGGTGCGCAACGCTTGCAGCCTGCTCTGTATTCGTTTATGTCTGATATTTGTTCTACAAACGTGCAGACATCGCTCTTGTGCAGTTTGACTTGGTCGCGAGTATTTGCCTCGATGTTTGTCGACTTGGATTTCATGCTGTGGTCGGTGGCTGCCACCATGTCCATTAGTTGGTCTGTGGGCAACATGTCATTGGTGTTGTGCTTTGTGCCGTCCCTATCCAGTTTACTGTGACCACTCGGCCGTGTCCATACTCGTGCAGATCCCTGAGGCGGGCGGCCCTGGTGGCACCGGCGCGACGACAGGCGGAGGACTACTAGCTTGGAGCTGGTCGACCACTGTACCAGAGCCCCAGATGTCACCGGGACTCCTTTGCTATGTCTTCTACATCTTGCATGCGTCTTTCGGCGGACTGGCCATGAGGCCTATTTGCATGTTTTTGCATTATATGTTCACTGTCTTTCAATGGATGCATGCATGCGACCAGTCGTAGCGTCCGTCTTTTGATTCTGCACGTCCAGGTTTAGACGGCTTAGCATTCTGACATGTGTGCGCAGAGTTACGGCCAAAACAGTGGTTTTGGGCCAGTTTTAGGACAGCTCTTGGACTGCCGCGTGCGACACCCGCTGTGCGCCGCGGCAGGTATTCATGCCTTGGACCTTTCATTTGTTACATCTCTCTGCATATGCTATATTGAGGCATTCTGATACTTTGCCTTGTGTCTCCTAGCCAAACCTTTGTCGTAATGTGTACGACCTGTGATTGTCGTCACCGTCTGATCAGGCACTGATGCCTAGTCAGCGGCTGCGTTGCTAGGAAGCTTCCACGCATTTTCTCATGGTATTAGAGCAGAGAGACAATTCTCACTGAGCTGCGCAGCAGAGACGCAGCAGAGCAGCAGCAGTGAGAGTCACCGCTGCAGCAGAGTTCCTGAGGCCTGTCGGAGACAGCCGGTCGCCGTCTACGCAGCCCCACCCACCACGTGAGATCGCAGCAGCAGAGGCAGCAGCAGCGTTGTGCACCGCCACGCGAGGTGCGTGGCGGCTGCAGTGAGTGCAGCCGCCCCTCCAACAGCCGCAGCAGCAGAGCAGCAGCAGTGAGAGTCACCGCTGCAGCAGAGTTCCTGAGGCCTGTCGGAGACAGCCGGTCGCCGTCTACGCAGCCCCACCCACCACGTGAGATCGCAGCAGCAGAGGCAGCAGCAGCGTTGTGCACCGCCACGCGAGGTGCGTGGCGGCTGCAGTGAGTGCAGCCGCCCCTCCAACAGCCGCAGCAGCAGAGCAGCAGCAGCAAAGGCGGCGGCAGCAGCACCGCAGGAGCAGCGGCCGCAACAGCAGCGGCGGAAACAACAATGCAGCAGCAGCAACGGCAACCGTGATGGCAACAGCAGAGCAGCAGCAGCAGTGCGGCAGCGGCAGCAGCAGCAGCACGTGGCTGCGGTAGCGAGCAGCAGCCGCAGCGCGCAACAGCAGCAGCAGCAGCAGCAGCAGCGCAGATGCTGCCGCCACCGCTGCATCCGCAGCTACACAGCTTCTACTGCAGCTGACAGCACAACGGCAGCAGCAGCTGGGCAGAAGCTGCTACGCAGCTTCCGCGCAGCGTTCGCGCGGCCACCGCGGAGCGGCTACATGCGCGTGCAGATTCGCGAAAAGGAAAAAAAAAGAGGGAGACAAGCCAACGTCAGCATTTTTGCTTGCTGACGTCATCAGTCGTGCTGACGTCAGCAATTACCTGCTGACGTCAGCACCATACTTCGTCAAATTTCTGGCCGGACAGTCAAAATTTGCCAGCGTTTCAACTCCTTGAGAAACGCTGACGCTTTTGAAATCCGACAAACTTCATCCGTCGTCCCATACTGAGCGGCGACATGAGCCTGTCCGACAGCAAGGAGAAGGGACCAGGCGACCCCTCCTCCTCTTCGTCTGGCATACTGAGTCCACGCTCACAGGCCATTGAGGACCTGCGCAGCCAGCAGGATGAGATGCGTCGTCTCCAGAGAGAGCAGACTGACGCTATCCGCACGTTGACTGAGCTTGTGCATGCTCAGTCCACGGCCCATCCGCTGATGTCTAAAGGAGCTGCCGGAGTTGTGGTCTCTACCCAGCATTCGGTCCAGGCGCCCGTGACAGGCGCTCCACCTGACCCACCACCTGCTGACCTCCTTGATGATGAGTCACTACACGATGAGCCATTCATGCCAGGCATCACGGATGATTCCCGGGAGCAAGAGATTCGAGTTCTCCAGGAGCGCCTCCGTCAGCTACAGCCGGGAACCCGACCTCCACCGGTTTCCCCGCTACAAGCATCACCTGACTACCCCGGTGATCACCCTCTCCCAGGAGTTTTTCCCGTCTCTCGTCCTCCTCAGCCTGCGGTTGCTCTCCCCACAGAGCGGCAGCCTAAGGAATTTGAGGTACCACCTCCGCGGTACATCAGCGAGGATGGTTTCGACTGCTAGGAGATCCTGTTTCAGGTGTGGGATACATCTGAGGGAGTGTGGCCTTACTACCACAGCCCGTACCAGTCTACAGACCCAGCACAGGCACTGACAGCAGCCCGGGCCATGCGCGGACTTCTCTACGCCATGCCACGCGAGACTGTCGTCGACTTCCGCCCCTTCCTTGGCGAGGTTGGCACAGGCACCGGCGCCGATCCCCGTGGAGGCTGGGATCTGGCGTTATCCCTGCTGAAGCAGAGACGGACGCCACTCGTGTGTCACACATTCGTGCTTTCCATTCGCTCCGTCAGGGGCCTGCGAAGTCTGCAGCGGATTACTAGCGACGCGCCATGCGTATCTACACGCGTCTGGGTACCTCAAGAGGCACACAGTTGTGGGCGCTTCGGACGATTATGCTCGGAGTTTGTCTTGAGTACACCGACATCTTCATACGGTACAGCGACGCTGTCCTTGAGCCTTTCTCAGCCACTCTTCAGCTGCTCCCTTGGGCGCATCAGCTTTTCCTCCAGGTGACTTCAGCCCGCGAGGCAGCAATAGCGCATCAGGAGACTTCCCTTGCTGCAGCAGTCGTTTCATCACCACCATCTTCCCTCCTGCAGTCACCCTCATCCACCTCCACCATGACTACCTCATCTTCCTCCTCCTCTTCGACCCTATCTACACCCACGCAGACACAGGGCGTTGCAGCAGCCGCCCAGGGGAAGAAGAAGAATAGGACACGTGGATCAGGTTAGCAGCAGTCGTCATCCAGTAGTAGCAGTGGCCGTTCTATGTACTCCTACAACTGTGGAGGTGCCCATCGCTACACCGAGTGCCAGCAGCCACTTGACTGGGCGCGGATCACCCGTGGGCTTCAGATTGCTCATGCTCTTCCTTCCACGTCCGGCGCGTCACCCGCACCCTCCTCCGGACGTGCGGCGGCCACGACTGCAGCTGTTCCTGCGTCCTCACCGGCGAGCAGCAACGATCCGGACCCACGCGATTATACCATCGCCGAGCTTCGTCATCTTCTGGCGCTTCGTTTTCAGGGAGGTGGGAGTGTGTTGTCATCTTTGGGTGGTTCACAAACTGTTTTTTTGTCCGTTCCCGTGGCTCGTGATGACGCGTTTGGGGGAGCACATTCAGCATGTGATGATGATGGGCATATCTGCACTGACTGGATTCATGAGTCTCATCTTCATGATGTACGTCATTCCTCCCCACTGACGGCTCAGCGTCCCTCTAATGCCGAGTGTTCCATTGCCCGTTGTACAGTGACGTCCACCAGTCGTGACTCCGGTGCCACTTGGATCATCGATTTTGGGGCCACCCATCACATGACGTGCCGTCGTAGTGACTTTGTCGTACTCGGTCCTGTCATGACTGTCCGTTTTGTTTGTACAGGCTCTGGTCAGTCCTTGCCAGTCCACGGTATGGGGGTTGTATACTTCAACGGTCCGTTGGGCCCCTTGTATCTTTCTGACGTGTTGTTTGTGCCTGATCTTGAGCTCAGCCTGCTTTCTGTGCATGCCTGCACTCTGATGGGTCTCTCCGTGGAGCATACCATTGATATAGCGACTATGACTGCTACAGACACCCGTAGCATTGTCCTACATGCTTTAGTCATAGATGATTTGTATCGTATCACTCGGCCCTCCTCCCCTTGCTCTCCCTCCTCATCCGGTCGTGTTTTTGTCACTGGTGTTCTATCCCTGGAACACCAGCGATTGCTTCATCGTCGTCTGTGTCACGTGGGCTCTGACACTGTGTCGAAGCTCATTCGGACACAGCCTGTTCTTGGTCTTGACGTGGCTTCTTTCAAGAAGCTACCCAAGACCGACTGTCTTTTCTGCGCTCAGGGGAAGATGCACCGGTGCACCTACCCTGACTCGCATTCCCGAGCGCTTAGGCCTCTCGAGTTGGTCCACTGGGACCTTCTCGGTCCTCTCCCGGTCGAGTCCATGTCCAAGAGGGGCCGGTATGTTCTGACGCTGACTGATGAATTCACCCACATGCGGTGGGTCTACAGCCTGCGTCAGAAGAGCGACGCCGCCCTTGCAGTTCGGCTCTGGCTCGTGATGGCTGAGCGTCAGTCTCGCCACATGCTACACACTTTTCGCTCGGATCGCGGCGGCGAGATGGACTCCTTCTTTGCTGAGCACGGGATTTTTCACCAAGTCTCCGCTCCTGCTAGTCCACAGAAGAACAGTGTATCTGAGCGCTGGAACCGTACCATGGAGGATGCCGTTCGCGCCATGCGGTCTGAGTGCGGTCTCCCTGAGTCTTTTGCCTTCAAGGGCTTGGCCTACATGACTTGGGTCTGGAATCGCCTCCTGCATGGTCCACTTCCGGACTATGTTACACCGTACGAGCTCTGGTTTGGCCACCGTGCTGACCTTCATCTCGCTCGTGTGTGGGGATCCCTGGCCTCCGTGTGGTACACCGAGGACCAGCAGGCGTCCAAGGTCTCCCCTCAGGGTCGCTTGTGTGCCTTCATTGGCATCTCCCCGCGGATGAAGGCCTGGCGCTTTTGGGACCCCACTCACCGTCGCGTCATTGAGTCCCGTGACGCGCTGTTTTTTTAGTCACTCACATACCGTGACCTGACTTCGATCACAGGCTTCTCCGCAACCCATGTCCCTTCCTGTGAGGGTCCTCGGCGGATGGTGGAGACTTCTACGCTAGCGACCATCCCTCGTCCGACTGATGTGTCCCCTCGAGGACCCTCCCGATCTCCAGCCCTTGATGATCCGGCTATCATTGCCGTCGGTCCAGAGATCCCGCCTATACAGCCTGTTTCACACCCCACAGGTACCTCTTCTCTCACCCCTCCTCCTGCACCATCATCTGTGTCTGCCGGCACCCCTGCCCCTGCGTCTGATCCATTATTACCCACTCCCATTCCTACGTTGGCTGACACTCCTGCCTCAGTGTCCGGACCAGCCTTGCCTGCTGTCAGACCTAGCCCCGTATCTTCCACACACTCATCTCCTCGCACGGCATCTCCGACTGCCTCGTCTCAGCCCTCACCAGCTGTGGTCATACCCGTTCCTGTGGTCGTACCTGTCCCTGAGCCTGAGGTGCGCCCCTCGACCTCCGGTTACTCCCGTGAGCCCGGTGGCCACCTTCGACCACTAGACTCCGGAGCTCAGCGAGCGTCGGGTCCCGGACCCAGGCGTTCCACTCGCAGCATCGCGAGCGGTGATCTAGGCACAAAGGCCTTAGGCCTGAGTGTCCACACCGAGCTTTCAGAGGTACATCCAGCGTGCCCTGTAGGGCACGACCTGGTCACTCGCGAGTTCCATATCGCCTCTGACGCAGCAGCTGATCTTGTGGCCGTCAGGCCCGACACTGAGGCGTGTGCACTCGCCACGCAGAGTTCCCCCTCTATGGCGCCTGACCCTGGCACATTGAGGGAGGCTTTCTCATCGGAGGATGCCGATGCCTGGCAAGCTGCTTGCAAGGATGAGCTTCGCGCTATCCGAGAGCACAGAGTCTATGAACTTGTCGACCTTCCCCCTGGGAGGAAGGCGAATCAGGTCAAGTGGATCTTTCACAAGAAGGTGAAGCCGGATGGCTCACTGGAACGCTACAAGGCCCGCTTGGTCGTCAAGGGGTACTCTCAGATTGAGGGAGTCGATTACACTGACATCTTTGCCCCTCTCGACCACATGACCTCAGCTCGAGCTCTGTTCTGTGTAGTGGCTCAGCATGACTGGGAACTGCACCAGATGGATGTGAACAATGCGTTCCTCCATGGCTCTCTGGATGAGGAGATTTACGTGGCTCAGCCACCAGGCTTTGAGGACGGTGACAAGGTCTAGTGCTTGCGCAAGTCCTTGTACGGCCTCAAGCAGTCTCCACGGTGTTGGAACCGGGAGATCACTGACACTTTGACTCGCGCAGGATACGTACGGAGCGAGGCAGACCCCTCGCTCTTCATCCTACCGACACTCGAGCGGTTCCCCGCCATCCTGGTCTATGTTGATGACCTCCTGATTGCGTCTCCGTCCTTGGACGTCATGAAGGAGGCCAAGGCTGTCCTGCAAATTGCCTACAAGATGAAGGACCTCGGTCCTGCATCGGTGTTTCTGGGTATGGAGATTGTGCATGATCGCAGACATCGGACATTATTGCTACATCAGGCCCGATACCCACGAGTCATGGGGGACCGCTTCAGCGATCTCCTTGGTGCAGTGCCATCTGCTTCCACACCTCTTACACCCAATGGGCAGGATGCCCTGAAGGTGGATGATCCTACAAAGCTGGGGGAGACATTGGATGTGACCTTGTACCTCCGTCTCATCAAATCTGTGATGTACCTGGCCAGCACCACTCGTCCTGACATCGCGTTCGCCGTCAATCTCATCGCTCAGTTCTCGTAGGCTCCACGTGCAAGAGCCCTTCACGCGGCTGTGCGAGTGGTATGGTACGTGGTATCCACGCCGTACCTCGGACTCTGCTTTTGCCGGCAGTGTTTGGTGGTCCTTGACGGCTACACTGACAGTGACTGGGCTTGGAGCCCTGATGGGCGCAATCGCGCTGCCTACGTGTTCATGCTCGGTGGTACCGCTTTGTCTTAGCGAAGCGGGAAGCAGGGCTGCATTGCACGTAGCTCGTCAGAGGTAGAGTATGTTGCTTTGGACGTAGGGGCTACTGAGGTAGCATGGCTGCAGCGCTTGTTTCTTGAGCTTGGGCAGTCAGTACCCGCCATTGTGCTGCGTTGCGACAACCAGAGTGCTCTTGCCATTGCGGAGAACTCTGGTGTTTTTCATGCTTGCACAAAGCACATTGCGGTTGAGCATCACTTCGTTCGTGATCTGGTGGAGCGACGCGTGATCTCCATTATGTGGGTTGGTACTGACATGTAGCATGCTGGTTTTTTTATGAAGGCACTTGCTCGCGGAAAGTTCTTGGTGGCCATTCATTCTGTTGGGCTTCGCCCCGTGCGTGAGAGTGGTTGATTGTGGGATGTGCGTCTGCATCTCATTTGTTTGTGTCACTCACTATTGTGTTCGTACCAGTGCTGTATGCGTATGGACATGCGTTCCATCGGGTCATGGGGGAGTGTTGTGCTTTCTGCCGTCCCTGTACAGTTTACTGTGACCACTCGGCCGTGTCCATACTCGTGCAGATCCCTGAGGTGGGCGGCCCTGGTGGCACCGGCGTGACGACAGGCGGCGGACTACCAGCTTGGAGCTGATCGACCACTGTACCAGAGCCCCAGATGCCACCGGGACTCTTTGCTGTGTCTTCTACATCTTGCAGGCGTCTTTCAGCGGACTGGCCATAAGGCCTATTTGCATGTTTTTGCATTGTATGTTCACTGTCTGTCAATGGATGCATGCATGTGACCAGTCGTAGCGTCCGTCTTTTGATTCTGCACGTCCAGGTTCAGACGGCTTAGCATTCTGACATGTGTGTGCAGAGTTACAGCCAAAACAGTGGTTTTGGGCTAGTGGGCTAGTTTTAGGACAGCTCTTGGACTGCTGCGTGCGACACCCGCTGTGCGCCGCGGCAGGTATTTATGCCTTGGACCTATCATTTGTTACATCTCTCTGCATATGCTATATTGAAACATTCTGACACTTTGCCTTGTGTCTCCTAGCCAAACCCTTGCCGTAGTGTGTACGACGTGTGACTGACGTCACCGTCTGATCAGGCACTGACGCCTAGTCAGCGGCTGCGTTACTAGGAAGCTTCCACGCATTTTCTCAGGTTGAAAACAGGCATTGGAGAAAACAGCGCTTCGATTTTCAGGTCTTACGCTTGTCGAGGAAAATATGCAACATCAGGGAGTAACGAGAAAACGCGGGCGTGACTGCGCGTCAAAGGTAGGGTTGAATGAGGCGGTTGTTGAAGTTCGTTGGCCACTCACAACTCTGTGCCCTCTTGCCTCTCACATCATGCACACACACGTGTACAGATTAAAGGGACCATGGCATCACCTAGGGAGTTGACTGGCGCGTCTATGCTGGTTGAAGCCATCGACGTCCCCAAGCTGCTGATGGACCCAGGGGTGCTCTCTGGCACTCACATGACTATTACATGAGTTCTTCATGATTCCTATGATGCGGTAGATGCTAGGGCCCGTACATTCTCACTGTCGTGCCCTGCATCGTTTCACTTGTTTTGCATGTGATGGGGGAGCTGCATTTTCCCGGGTGCTGATCCTTAGGGGACCACCATGCCGGTCTTGGCCGTGCATCGGTGAGTAGCCGCCCTCGGTTAATTCCGAGTGGTCGGGCTCAACCCCCGGGTGGCGGCACTCACTCACCCGAGCTTGTCGCTTGTGGTGAGTGAGCGCTCACCGGTTCTACTCTTACTCGCCCCCCCCCCATCCAACTTCTTGTCTTGGTGTGACCTCAAACTCTGTAAACAAGTTGCCGCATCCATGGCGCATCTCTTGCGTTATTGCTTGTGGTGTAACCATGCATCCTCACACCTAGATAAGCTAGGCTAGCAACTTCCTAGCAACTACTGGTATCAGAGCAATGAGGATCCAATCCCACTGCTCGTTGATCCTGGTCCTTGAACTTCCGCGGCCCACTTCTCCCATGGGCCATGCATCATCGTAGTGGGCACTCTGCGCCGCCACCAGCCGTCTCTTTGGCCTGAAGCAACGACATAGTCAGGCGCTACTGCCTTCATTCTGTGGCAGTTGTGGAGCCGTTCTCGCTTCTCCCCTCAGTTGCCCTCGGCCCTCGTTGCCCTAAGCTGCTCTCGGTTCCTGACTGCTCTTGCAACTGCTCTCAGCCGCTCTTTGGTCTCAGCAGCCCCTCTTGGCTGCACTCGGCTGCCTTCGATGCCCCCGCTGCTCTCGGGTGTCCCTCCTGACTTCTCTCGGGTGCTGCTCACTCTTAGCTGCGCTCTAGGCTGCTCTCTCAGCCACCTCTGATCCCTCCGTTGCTGTCCGCGGCTGCACTCGGCTGCCCGAGGCTGCACCCGTCTCATTTCCACGCTCCACGGGCAACCCTGC
>SZWC01021848.1:28627-43831 GCA_023375785.1 Penium margaritaceum | reverse complement strand
TTTATATATATAGGTAAAGAAAATTCACTACTTTACATCATTGTTTTGTTTCTTACACCAGCTATGTCTTCCTGTATCACATCCAATAAAAACAACAAAAATCATCTTCATTCTTGCTTCAGGATAGATGCATGAAATCCATTCAAAACCTTCACAGAAATTGTCACAAAATCAACATTCCACGTTTAATCTTTCATGAAATATCCAAATTTATTATTCAATTATTTTACCTTTAGTTTTCAGTCATTTATGGATACGGAATTCCTCTTTCTTGTCATTCCAATTATTATTGCTTTATTGATTATGTATACTATGTAACCCATTGCACCCTTGTGTGCAACTTTCCACTTGTTTTTTTTCTGTCCATCACCTCTGTGCTGCAATGACCATGGCGGGCAAACACCCTGCACAGCATCCTCTGCACCAGCAACAGTAGAAGCGAGCAAACCAGCAGCATCCGTCGCTACCGCTATCGAACACACCAGCGGCTATCGCCACCATCTTAATGCTTCGGCGGTAACACTCCGCGATGACGTCTCCATCCGCTCCCACCCGCTCCAGCCGCTCCTTGCCGCGTGCGGCAGAATTCACCTGGCGCTGCACTAGCGCGCATGCACCGACATAGCTGCAGTCCTTCCGCTCCAGCTATCCCCCGCAAGCCAACCAGAGCACGCCGCTCTCAAGAGACAAAAACTTGCTACGCAATGCCAGCGGAAAGCAGCCCCACCTACTGCCTCCAGACGGAGGACATGCACCTGGACAATGCACCAGGCACCGTTGAGAGGTAATTCCAGAGCAACAACCAGCTAACACGCGGCAACGTCGCCATCAGATCCAGCGCAACACCTCATGCGCTCATACACGAGTCATTCTTCAAGTTTGGCGGATGCTACTACTCACCTTGACACTTTCGGCCTCTCCACCATGCAGGGGTGCATCCGGCACCTCAGTGTGGCAAGCAACGTTCCTCCAATGCGAGAGAAAGCATTCTAATGCCACCTGTCCCATCGCTGCCGCCATGCTCACCTGGTGGACGAGAGTCCACACCAGATCTGGTCACTCATGCAGGCCAAAGCGGCCGCTAGATGCACTAGATCCACGATCAACGATGCAATCCCACACATGGAAGCCGCATGAAGACCACGTACTCCCAGCCCGGCTCTCCCCCAACTTCCAGACACATCACCCCCACAAGTTATCCGACTATGGCAACCGGACCAGGCGCCGCCCCATCGACCCCTGCTTACAACCCTCCCGGCAGCCACATTGCACCCCATCCGCCACCCCCCGACCGGCACAGTGGCTGACCGGCACAGTGCGTCCCAAGCCAATCCCATGCAGCCCTCCTTCCACTCTCAATCCGCATTCCACTCCAACACACACACGCGTGCACCAGCACTCTCACTTTCATTCCCACGCACAAGCATGCGCACGTGCACAGGACTTCGTTCCAAAAACTATCGGTCTCCACAGCTTTGTGGGACCAGCATTCAGAACCTCAGCCATGAGCCAATACTCACAACTCCCCGCCCTTGCGGCATAAGCTCGTCCTTGAACCACCGTCCCATCTGCCCAACCAATCGGCTGCGGCCAACACTAACCAAAAATTGTCCCGTTGCTATTGCTGACTTCTATGCTGTCACAGGTCAACACTATACCCCGCTGCCAAAACTGGACTTGGGGCCAACCGCGGACGCTTTGGCAGGCATGGATATGGAGATGGATACCACGACACAAGCCAACAAGTCCTACACGAGAGCCCTACAAGCGGCCAACAAAACTGACCGCGGGAAAGAAGGTGAGACCCCCTCAATTTCCTCACTACGTCAGAAACATTACCCACCATCAACACCCCTTCAATCAAACTCACAAACTCCTGTTTCCTCATTGCAGCAAGAACAACGGCCAACCAACTCCCGGTCCACCACAATGCCTCCTAACCCAACGCGGTTCCACCACCCGGAGGCCTAACTACGACTGCAAACAACATCCCAACAGCCTCGGCCCCGCCAGCGGCACAGATCAACAACGCAGCATCAGGTATGCCATAAAAAATTCATTGTAAAAGAAATGACGCCCCAAAAAAATCCCGACGACCTACCTTTTTCTTGCACCCGTGCTCACCCACTCTCTAATCTCCCCACAACTTGCATTCCACTTGTAGGAACTGCCCCATCCAGCCGTCACACCGTAAACAATGACGATGAAGAGAGCAAAGAGGCGGAAGCGGAATCTGAAGACGGGTATCCAGACCTGGAGGCAGACGAGGAGCCGCATATTGTGGGGAAGGACGCCTACCAGTCGCAAGTCTCCCTACCAGAGCGAGTGAAAGAACTTAAGAAGCTGGTAACACTTGCCTTCCCATCCCAACATGGCAGACATGGAGCCAAGATAGCCCAAGCTTTCCTTAAACATCTGCACCAACAGTTCTACTCCCGCATCTCAACATCCTCCATTGCAGTGGCAACATCATATGCCACAGAACCCTTGAAACAGGCCAAATCAATGCTAGCACGTCAGATGATCGTGTTTGAAGAAGTAGACGGCCTCATCCCTGGCATGGCTGCCACACTCTCACCCTTCCACTATGCAGTAGATAATGCGGGGCAACGCATCGAGGTGGTTGCAACCAAGGTCACATGTCCAGAGTACACAGCCTTCATGGAACCTCATCCCGAGCGGCAGATAGTTACCATCTGCAGATTCCCTGTGAACACACCGATCGAGAAAATCATACACCTCCTAACCGCGGAAAGACCCAACAGCAGTAACTGCCCCAAGTTGGCTGGACTCCGCTACCCTCCACCGCTTCGTGCAAACGGCCACAGGCCAGACCACCGGCACCCTGCTTGGCATCCCTGATGCATATGAAGATGATCCTCTCTTCAAGAAGCTCCACCCAGTTTTCAACATACCAGAAACACAGAAGGATATCCTAGTAAACTTTTCTCATATCCGGTACGAACTGTGTGATAACAACCACCATACTCCATACCACACACACTTTCCAGTGGAGAGGCCGCACCCCTTGCCCAACCCCAAATCTATCCTGGAAGCGCACAAGCAGAACGGTATGTATTCGTGGCTTACAGATCAATTCAAGTTGGTGACTATCAACAACTCCTCGCACAAAGCCCCTGTCTTTGTCTACAGTTGGCTGACTTGGCAAACCCGTGCAAGCTGGACTCTGGAGGGCAGACGCAGGCATACTACTCACCAGCACTGGATATAAGGTGGAACTTTGGTGCTGCAATTACCGGAAGTGCAACAAGGCGCATGGGCGCAATCTTACCGAGCTCCGCTTCCATGCCAAAACCCCATCCCACATCGCAGCCCGCAAATCTTACACGACCAAAGCTTCCGACGACCAACTCCTCATCAAACCCAACGACGAGCTGGACAAACTGAAGGCCAAGTTCCGCCTCAACTAAGCAGACAGCATCGGCACCCCGCCCCCGTAAGTCATACATGCCAAGAAGCCTATGCCCACTCTCCGGCCTCACCCCAACTTATGCTAACTGCCATTTGTTGCCTCCATTGCAGCTTCTCAGGGAACGTGGCTCCTCCCAGTATCTCAACCACTCCCACACAATACCAAGGAAGAGATTCTGGGAAGTCCATGGGCCAACGGGCCGGCACCTGTTTAGTCACTATACACTGTGCCAAATTGTGGGTCACAGGGCGGATCATTCACTTACAGAGATTGTGACAGAGCGGCCACTTTGCTCCGGTTGTCACAATATAGCATCAATCCAAGTTTTTCTTTCCGTAGCATGTCGACGTTCAAACCCCCCCATCCCTCTACTACATCTGCGTCCCCCCCACAAAAAGTAGAAAAATCACACATCTTGTAGACCTTTGCGCTCTTGTAGAAAGCGACAACCCATAGACATGCTAAGTCAATTAGGAAAACGCATCTCCGGCTAGCCAGACATTCACCATTCTGGACTTTCTTCGCATGGAAACCCCCCATATTCCAGACTCACACACAGCATACTTCTCAACAAGATGAACAATCAGAAACCACAAGAACTTTCTTCCCACCTTCTTTAGTTCAAGCCGACATATTGCAGCTCAAACCACACTTGGGCACACTACACTGGTCACTATGCTTCCCCTCTTACAAGGACCCCCTGAAAAGATGCAAGGAAACTTCCTAGCAACACTCCCGTTGATCAGGCGTCAGTGCCTGATCAGATGGTGACGATAGTCACACGTCGTGCACGCAACGGCAAGATTTTGGCTAGGGGACACAAGGCAAAGGGTCTGAATGCTTCAATAGCATTTGCAGAGAGAGATAACAAATGACAGATCCATGGCCTAAATACCTGCCACGGCGCACAGCGGGTGTCGCACACGGCAATCCAAGAGCTGTCCTAAAACCGGCCCAAAACCACTGTTTTGGCCATAAATCTGCGCACACATGTCAGAATGCTACACCGTCTGAACCTAGATGAGCAAGATCACAAGATGGACGCTACGACTGGTCACAAGCATGCATCCATCATCAGAAAGTGGACACGCAATGCAAAAACATGCAAATCGGGCTCATGGCCAGTCTGCCAAAAAGACTCCTGCGGGCTGCAGAGAAACAACAGGGATTCCCGGCAGTGCTCGGGGCTCTAGAACGGTAGTCGGCCAGCTCCAAGCTGGTAGTCTGCCGCTCGTCATCCCTCCGATGTTACCAGGGCCCGCCTCAGGGATCTGCACGAGTATGGACACGGCCGAGTGGTCACAGTAGACTGTACAGGAACGTCACAAATCACAACTCTCCCCCATGACCCGATGGTACGCATGTCCATACACATGCAGCACCAGGACAAGTACAATAGTGAGTGTGAAAAAGATGAGACACAAACACACATTCCACACTCAACCATCCTCAGGCATGGGGCGAAGCCCGATAGAACAAATGGCCACAAGGAACTTTCCCGAGCTAGTGCCTTTGTCAAGAAATCAGCACGCTGCATGTCAGTGCCAACCTACATGACAGAGATCACGTGTCGCTCCACCAGATCACGATGCTCAACCGCAATGTGCTTCATGCGAGCATGAAAGACATCAGAGTTGTCCGCAATGGCGAGAGCACTCTGGTTGTCGCAACAAAGCACAATGGCAGGTACTGACTGCCCAAGCTCAAGAAACAGGCGCTGCAGCCATACCGCCTCAGCAGCCCCTGGGCCCAAAGCAATGTACTCTGCCTCCGACGAGCTACGTGCGATGCAGCCCTACTTCCCGCTACGCCAAGACAGAGTAGTACCACTGAGCAGGAACACGTAGCCAGTACGGCTGCGTCCATCTAGGCTCCAAGCCCAGTCGCTGTCAGTGTAGCCGTCAAGGACCATCAAACACTGCCAACGAAAGCAGAGTACAAGGTACGGTGTGGAGACCACGTACCACACCACTCGCACAGCCGCGTGAAGGGCTCTAGCACGAGGAGCCTGCAAGAACTGAGTGAGTAGGTTGACAGCGAAAGAGATGTCAGGAAGTGTGGTAGTGGCTAGGTACATCAAAGATACGATGAGAAGGAGGTACAAGGTCATGTCCATGGTCTCCCCCAGCTGTGTGGGATCATCCACCTTCAGGGCATCCTGCCCATTGGGTGTAAGAGGTGTGGAAGCGATGGGCACTGCACTAAACAGATTGCTGAAGCGCTCCCCCATGACTCGTGCATATCTGGCCCGATGCAGCAACAGCGGCTGACGTCTACGATCTCGCACAATCTCCATACCAAAAAACACCGATGCAAGACCGAGGTCCTTCATCCTGTAGGCAGTCTGAAGGACAGCCTTGGCCTCCTTCACAGCCTCCAGGGACGGAGACGCGATCAGAAGGTCATCGACATAAACCAGGATGGCGGTGAACCGCTCGGGTGTCGGTAGGATGAAGAGAGAGGAATCTGCCTCGCTCTGTACATATCCCGCAGGAGTCTAAGTGCCGGTGATCTCCCGGTTCGAACACCGTGGAGACTGCTTGAGGGCGTACAAAGACTTGCGCAAGCGCCAGACCTTGTCACCATCCTCAAAGCCTGGTGGCTGAGCCACGTAAATCTGCTCATCCAGAGAGCCATGGAGGAACGCATTGTTCACATCCATCTGGTGATGTTCCCAATCATGCTGAGCCACTACACCAAACAGAGCTCGAGCTGAGGTCATGCGGCCGACAGGGGCAAAAGTGTCAATGTAATCGACGCCCTCAATCTGAGAGTACCCCTTGATGACCAAGCGGGCCTTGTAATGTTCCAGTGAGCCATCTGGCTTCACTTTCTTGCGAAACACCCACTTGACCTGAATAGCCTTCCTCCCAGGCGGAAGATCGACAAGCTCGTAGACTCTATGCTCTCGGATAGCGCGAAGCTCATCCTCGCAGGCAGCTCGCCAAGCGTCAGCATGCTGTGATGAGAGAGCTTCCCTCAAGGTGTTTGGGTCAGGCGCCACAGAGGAAGAGCTTTGCGTGGCAAGGGCACACGCCCCGGTGCTAGGCCTGACAACCACAAGATCAGCTGCTGCATCACAAGTAATATGGAACTCGAGAGTGACAAGATCGTGCCCTACGTGGCACGCTGGATGTACCTCTGTGAGCTCAGTGCGGACACTTAGGCCTAGGGCCTTTGTGCCGGGATCACCACTCGTGATGCTGCAAGAGGGGCGCCTGGGTACGGGGCCCGACGCTGGCTGAGCTCCAGAATCCAGTGGTCGAAGACGGCCACCAGGCTCACGAGAGTACCCTGAGTTCGAGGGGCGCACCTCAGGCTCAGGGACAGTTATGACCACAGCTGGTGGGGGCTGAGGCAAGGCAGCCGGTGATGCCGTGCAAGGAGACGCGTGTGTGGGGGACACGGGGCTGGATGTGACAGTGGGAGCAGGCAAGACTGGACCTGACACAGAGGCATGGATGTCGACAGACGCAGGTACGGAGGTAGGCGAGACTAGACCAGACACAGAGACAGGAGTGCCGGGTGACGCGGGTACTCGCGCAGAAGTAGGCGCAAAAGCTGAAGTAGGGACACCTATGGGGTGTGAAACAGGCTGTACAGGCGAGGTACAGAAGAGAGATCCTTGCGATTCGACTCTGGACAGTGATGGCTGAGCGTCAGTCACGTCACACACTGCATACGTTTCACTGGGATCGCGGCGGTGAGCTCCTTGGCGAAATGAACGGATTCTTTGCCGAGCATGGGATTTCTCACCAGGTCTCCGCTCCTGCTACCCCTCAGCAGAACGGTGTTTCCGAGCGCTGGAACCGCACCATGGAGGATTTGGTTCGCGCTATGCGGTCTGAGTGCGGTCTCCATGAGTCCTTCGTTTTTTAGGGCTTCGCCTACATGACGTGGGTCTAGAACCGCCTCCCGCACGGTCCGCTTCCAGACCATATTACACCATATGAGCTCTGGTTTGGACATCGTGCCGACCTTCGTCTCGCTCGCGTCTGGGGATCCTTGGCCTCCGTGTGGTACACTGAGGACCAGCAGGGGTCCAAGGTCGCACCTCGGGGCCGCTTGTGTGCTTTTGTCGGCATTTCCCCGCGGTCGAAGGCTTGGCGCTTCTGGGATCCTACTTGCGTCATTGAGTCCCGCGACACGCTCTTTTTTTAGTCTCTCACATACCGTGACCTGACTTCGATCACAACACTTTCCACCACGCATGTTCCTACCTGTGAGGGTTCTCGGCGGATGGGGGAGACTTCTACGCCAGAGAGCACCTCTCATCTGGCTGATGTGTCCGCTCAAGCCCCCTTCACCTCTCGGTCTCCGGCCCTTGATGACCCGCCGATCATCGCCGTTGGTCCAAAGACCTCGCCTGTACAGCCTGTTTCACACCCCACAGGTGTCCCTGCTTCAGCTTCTGCGCCTACTTCTGCGCCAGTACCTGCTTCACCCGGCACTCATGTCTCTGTGTCTGGTCCAGTCTCGCGTACCTCCGTACCTGCATCTGCTGGAACCTCTGCCTCTGTGTCAGGTCGAGTCTAGCCTGCTCCCGCTGTCAAATCCAGCCCTTGTCCCCCACACACGCGTCTCCTCGCACGGCATCACCGGTTGCCTTGCCTCAGCCCCCACCAACTGTGGTCATGCCTGTCCCTGAGCCTGAGGTGAAAGGGGCTCGAGCGGATACATCAGCCAGATGAGAGGTGCTCTCTGGCATAGAAGTTGGCACCAGAGCTCTGATACCATGAAAAGATGCAAGGAAGCTTCCTAGCAACACTCCCGTTGACCAGGCGTCAGTGCCTGATCAGATGGTGACGACAGTCACAGGTCGTGCACGCAACGGCAAGAGTTTGGCTAGCGGACACAAGGCAAAGTGTCTGAATGCTTCAATAGCATTTGCAGAGAGACATAACAAATGACAGGTCCATGGCCTAAATACCTGCCGCGGCGCACAGCGGGTGTCGCATGCGGCGGTCCAAGAGCTGTCCTAAAACCGGCCCAAAACCACTGTTTTGGCCATAACTCTGCGCACACATGTCAGAATGCTACGCCGTCTGAACCTAGACGTGCAGGATCACAAGACGGATGCTACAACTGGTCACATACATGCATCCATCATCAGACGGTGGACACGCAATGCAAAAACATGCAAATTGGGCTCATGGCCAGTCTGCCGAAAAGACTCCTGCGGGCTGCAGAGAAACAACAGGGAGTCCCGGCAGTGCTCGGGGCTCTGGAACGGTAGTCGGCCAGCTCCAAGCTGGTAGTCCCCCGCCCGTCGTCCCGGACGGGCGGTGGACTACCATGTCACCAGGGCCCGCCTCAGGGATCTGCACGAGTATGGACACGGCCGAGTGGTCACAGTAGACAGTACAGGAACGTCACAAATCACAACACCCCCTCCCCACCCACTACACTCTTCCTCGAAACCTTACTCAGAATCTGCTGCCTCCCGGCCCTTTACCCACCATGCACCAAGAGACTGAAAAAAAGAAGAAAGCAAAACATGCCTGACAAGAAGCTCACTTTTATCCAAGCCCTCAAACACATTATCAGAGAAATCGTGCAGAACCACAAAGCATGGAAGAAAAAACCCCTTAAACCACTCCCTACCCTGTACTACACACAAGCACATCCAGGTCCCAACACTCCTCCCTAGAACCCACTTCAACTCACTGACATCCCAGACCAGAAACAAAAGCCAACTCAACCAAACCACCAACCCTCCAACACTCCCGCAGATCAGCACTCACAACCCCCACCAAAACGCAGGAAAAAACCTTTCTTCCAACCAAAAACTCCTCACAGTGCACACGGAAAGAGACAACGAGAACACAATACCCCAGAACCACAACTGAAACAACAAACCATACCCAACAGACGTGACAATAGAATACACAAGCGGAAACGAGATTCCACAGAGACCATGCCCAACCAAAAAGCAGTTTCACCTAACACTTCATCAATCAAAGTCTCAGCCCTCAATATCAACGGCATCGTTAGAACAGAAGAAAACACAATTCCTTGAAAATTTCCTTCAAACTCACCAGCCAACACTATGCTGTCTCACTGACACGCACCTTCCCTCTGACAGATCAATCTCTCATCTAGAAAAAAAAATGCACAAAAAGATGGTCACTTTCCACTCTGCATCTTCCCGCACAGGTGGCATGCTGTTAATCTACAACCCCCTCCAACTCACACCAGTTGAAAACACTACTCACGGCACAAACAGAATCGGACAATGTACACTCAAGCACCAGAAGACATCCTTTACATTCACCCGCATTTACGCTCCTCCAAACCTAAAAACTCGGAATATTTTCTGGCAGGAATTAGACACATTCCTCTCGGAGCACAAAACAGACTTGCTAGCTGGCGATTTCAACACAACATGCGCCCCAATGGATAGTAACCCACAAAAAGCCACAAAAGACCAATTCCTCCTCTCAAGACTGATTTCAGAACATGAATTAAACGACGCCTTTCGCGAATTGAACCCCACCAATGTCGAGTTTACGTTCCACTCCCCAAGTCACCACACCTCCTCCCGACTGGACAGGATATTTTACGCGTCAACAGTCAGACAGTCAATAAAGGCTTCCCGCCACCTCCCGGTCACCAAAAACCTTTCAGATCATCTGGCTGCGGTCGAAACTAGCATTTCCCACGTAGACAGCACGCCACCAGGCCAATGCTTCTGGAAATTCAACGCCTCCCTACTCACACGCCCCTATATTATGGCCCTCCTTGCTCAACCCCAACCAGGCCCTGGCCTGAACACATTAAGTGGATTCAAAAGAAAATTAAGGGTTTCAGCATACAAGAAAATCGAAGAACCCCAAAAACAATGGAACACTTACATAAGGAAATCGCCAAACTCCAACAGAAGGTATGCTTCCAACCACAAAACACAGCCATCTTACAAGAACTCCACCAGAGAGAGGCTCGGATGCAGAAATAGGTTCTCACAACAACGAGATTTCGACACCAACTCGCCAGGATTAAATATGCAAAGAATGTAGAACAAGCCTCCCAGGTCCTCAGCAGTCTGATCAAAACCAGATAGCAAGCCATACTTATTCAGGCCCTCCGAGAAGAAGGACTTCCTCCGACCGCATCCATAGCAGGAATGAGCCAAAGTCACCAGTTTCTACAAAGATCTGTTCATACCATCACGGAGCTACCTATTCCCACCACAAATGCCAGCACTCCCACAACTAACACCCTCTAACCATCCACCACTTGTAGCGCCCATCACGATAGAAGAAGTCATACAATCCATGAAATCCTTGCCCTCCTTCACTTCTTCCAACAAGTGCTTAAAAACCCTCAAGACCACCCGGAGTTCACGGACTCCATCACCTGCCTCCTGTTCAAGAAAGGCGACCCTACGCTCATGAAAAGCTACCGACCCATCTCACTACTCAACACGGAGTATAAAATTCTTGCAAAAATCTCAGCCAACAGAATTAGGAAGATCCTGCCTCAAATCATCAGCCCAGAGCAAACCGGCTTTGTTCACGGCAGGAACATAAAGGACACACTCTCCTGCATCCTGGACTTACAACATTGGTCACAACAAACCAAGCACGAAATCACATTTCTCTTGGCAGATTTTGAAAAATCATACGACACCCTCCTACGCCCACACCTGTACCGCACCATGGAACACATGGGATTCCCACCACAATTTACAACATGGATCCAAGCAACCCTCTATAACACAAGAACACGTTTCATAATCAACGGTCACCAAACTGAGCAAATCAGGACACTCTCTGGCGTTCGGCAAGGCTGCCCCATTGCCCCACTCCTCTTCATCATAGCTATGGAACCACTGAACCAGTCGCTAAAGGCTCGCATACCCCGCCTGCTACCAACTCTCTTCACATGCCCCAGCCATGCAGCATACGCCGATGACACTACTGTCTTCCTCACCACACCCGAGTCATTAAATGAAGCCCTCATCATTATTGTTTCCAGCAGGCCCACACGTGACACAAATCCCAAATAGCCATTACGCCTACACATCACAACCTCAACGGGTCCTAGGAATAAACATAGACCACGACCCAGATTCTACTACAATGTGGGAATACCTCATAACAAAACTCCAAAAAGCAGCAATCCTATGGAGAAACACACACAGCACTCTAGTCACACAAATCATAGCCATAAACAACTTCCTCATCCCAAAGTTCCTCTACCATTCAGAATTACAACCTCCGTCGCCAGACACCCTTACCCGAATCACGAACATACTTCTCAACCTCCTCTCATCACCATCTAAAGACATCACCCTCCGCTTTATCACCAAGAATATTTCCATTACACCAACCAACAAAGGCGGCCTCGGCATGATCTGGCCTGCAACAATGCTCCAAGCTCAAAGCGCAAATCTGGCCTATAAGTTACTACAACCAGACGCAAACATATGGAAAGATATAGCGTTCCATTCACAAAGCTTTCCAAAACAAGGGCATTTCTTCCTATCACATCCACACATCTCGTGCGTTAAACCAGAAAACACCAAATGGATTAAGTCACGTTGGCACACCGTCCTACAAAGTTTCCTCCTCACCGATCCACAAATTCAACCGCCCCTGCTCAAAAGCGCAGAACTCCTCCAAGAGTACATCGCCTTCAACAGATTTATCCTCAAACCCGGAGGAGCACCCTTCGGACAATCCAAAACTGAACGTTTTCTCCTTGATCATGAAATTCAACTCAAACACATCTTCCATGCAGAAGCAAGTCATTTCCTTCAATTCCCCGAGGACGTGAAACTAAGCAAAGAACTCCAATGTCACACAAAAATTATAAAACGGATAAAGTCATGCCTCCCGCAAGAATGGCTCAAAGAAATCACATCTACGGACAAAACAAAAACTGCCCCCCACAAATTTTGGGTTCCAACACCAAACACAGCACTCACCCCCGCACTCATATATGAAATACTCGACACACAATACCCCTTCACAGTTGAACCTCTAATTGTCAATGCAGACTTTACCCTCACACCCGCTCCACGTGAACCAATTCAGATGTTCCACCAAAATGTGTGGACCAAAGTCCACGCCAAAGAGGGAGTCTTCCAAGGGTCCGGCAACAACACGATCAACCCATCATGGAGACTTACAACCAAGAAACCAACACTCGGACAGCTATTCAAAGTTATCCTACCCAAAACGCTCAAACCCCTCAAGCTATGGGACCAATGGGTCCAACCACCATCTTCCCCACTGCAGTTCTTACAACACCTTCTCCGCAATCAAGTCATCCCACCGAAAGCAAAAGACGTCCTCATCCATTAAGTCCTCAGGTTTATACAAGTAAGTGAAAGACTATGCTTTTTGAAACATCCTGTTGTAAACATCTGCCCCTTCTGCAACCGCCACACAGAAACAATAGAGCATGCCTTTAAGGACTGCCCAAATATGAAAATAACCCCACAAGCATTATCCCAATCAGCTGAATATGCATGCCAAACCCTCTCCACCACCCTCACCTTCCACCCACTCTTGGAACAAAATCAGTGGTGGTTGCTCCTCCAAGCCACAACCTTTCATGAAATCTGGAAACTAAGGTGTCAAATCAGCCTTGGTAAAACAAAAAACCCTCGCAACACAGCACCAATACTTTTACCACCCATACTCAGTAGGTTTGAGGAATGTATCAACATGCACATCCTCCACTTACACAACATAAACACAACAACTAGCCACAAGAAGATCGACACAATCATCAACACCCTAACCCACCACCCAGCAATATGCAGAGTGGACCGTAAGGTCCAACCAGCACATTTGACAGGTGCCCCAGAGGTACGGCACAACTGGTTATATAACAGACCCCAACTGCGGGGGGATGAGTAATTCCACAAGCAGCTCATCGAGCTGCTTGGGAACCCACCTGACCAACGGGTACGACCGTTGGTTGAAAATTCCTTCGATGGTGGATGTTAGTGGGTCATGGCGCAGGCGCCAGATTCCCACATAACCCTAGGGGGACAGAGTCCCCTGGGAACCTACCCCGGTGCGGACATAAGTCGCATGGAATGCAGGGTTTTCATTCCCTGAAATTTCCCTTCGAAAGACGCGGGCAGGATTTAAGCACCACCGAGGCGACTTTTCAGCCAAAAAAGAAATGGATATCGCCGCCATCTCCACCACAAAACAAACAACAAACGCCACAGGCGGCCAGCAATAGCGCTGATCTGGCTGCTGCTCCTCCTAGTTCTCATCTGCACCAATCCCCACAAGAAACCGTAGGCAACAGCAGGCCCCAGCGAACACAAACTGGGACAGCACCATGCAACACCAGTGCCTTTCATCCATGAGAGGCCAAGCCACAAAGCAATGCAAGACAAAGAGACCAACACACAGCAGCAATGGCAGCGACCACTCATAGACTGGAAGCAGCCAGAGAAGACCAGAACTGGCCCAACAGTACGAGACCAGGCCGCCCTCAGCCACAAGAGACCAGAAGCAACTATTTCGCCAGATCTGACCAGATATGACCATACGTGGTTTTTCTTCCCCATCACTGGTTGGATCTGGGCCGCTGGTCAGGCAATCGGGGGTTGAAGGAGAAGACACACACCTCTGTTCCAAGAGAAAACAAGTCAACCTGAAACAACAGCACAAACGTCCAAATTTTCAGTCACTACAACAAGCGCCGCTTCCCATCAACACGTCAGATCCGTCCAGATGTGGAGAGATTTTCCTGCACCGGGCCTGAGCACACCAGAACACCTCAGCCAAAGCAGCAACGTCTCCGGTGGGACACGGCCACCCCCTTGGCCACCCCCAACAGCCCCATCTGAATCAACTTCTCCAACAGTGACAGCAACACTTCTCTTTTTTCCACCTTTTTTACCATCATCAATTTCATCAAGGCTGAGGGTCAGCCTAACGTTTCCTTCATTCCTTTTCCCCCCATCCCCCAACCAACACTTGCATACCTCACTCGCACACGCACGTGCACGTTTCAGACTTCGGTCCCCCATTGAATGGTCTCCAAAACTCAGTGGGACCGCTATCACGACTCCCGGCCTTGTGCCAACCAAAACAAATACCCGCCTCTTGGGCACACCCTTCCAAAAACTCCCCGAACCACCATGGCACCTGCTGCCCATCAAATGCCCACACCCCTCCACACCCAATGAGCCTAATGCCATGAGTTCTGTAATGTACAGGTCTTGCTCACCCAGTGTCCCAGCGGGAAGCTTACAACACAAGCACAAGAATGTCGCGGGCAGCTGAGACTCACAGAGCAGGGGTAAAGACAAGAACTATCCAGGATCTGAGCACCACGTTTGGTCGCTCAAAGAATACAGTGCCAGGGCGTTGGAGGAAAACTTTGTTTACATAATGTTAGCACCAGTGATGTCTCTGGACACATGGGTCATGATAAAGCAACTTCCCACATTTCTGTGTCATTTAGCGTGTACTGCTATCCTCCATGAACTGCCCCCACCTCCCATTCCCAGTGATGTCTCTGAACACATGGGTCATGAATTGCCCCTCTCTGTCATTCTCCGAGCTTACTTATACTATTTCCAAGTGAATACCAAAAAACCTCAAGATTTACTCCATCCCAGCACACCATCCCCAAGCAGATGCACATTATCCACCCTTCCAATGAACAATCACACAGCTCCCATGCCTCTTTCTACCCACACACATGGACTATCAATCTATGGGGAGAGGTTCAACCACAAAATACCACACTAAACCGGGAACAATCCTTCCCCAAATCTCTGCTAGGACAACCAT
>SZWC01021848.1:0-28457 GCA_023375785.1 Penium margaritaceum | reverse complement strand
CCTTCCCCAAATCTCTGCTAGGACAACCATGCCACTTCTATTACCTAATCACCCTCATTCATACCTTCTGTTTTACCACACCCCTCCTCCGTGTACTAGAAGAATTAGGAAAAAACACACCAAGGGTCAGAAACACCTCTCACTACGTACCCTTATCCAACTCCTCCCCCTCCTCTGGAAACATCGCTCTTGTCGCAAACACAAAAAGAAACTTCCATTTAAACCTATCCCCACCCACTTCTACACAACACTTGAAAAAGATCATCACCACCAGAGCCCCTCACCTCCAAATCAACGCAACACTCCATCCTCAGAACAATACAAAATGCCGCCCCCGGATACGCAACAGATACTCCTTCTCCAATATCAAAACAGCCCATCTAGAGACGGATCTGTACATAAGATCCCCACCACACCCAAGCAAACAACTTCACAACCTGCAAACACCTCTTCCCGCATAAGAAAACCAAATTTTCAACCAAAGCACCCAACTGGCTCCAGGAAAAAAGTCCCCCGGAACACACACCCCAAAAACGCAACCCCCCAAAACATAACCCAAACCAAAAAGCATAAAAGTGACTACACAGACACCTCCCCACATAGCAAAACACCAGCCCCCAGATCCCATACCATCAAAATGTCTACCATCAACATTAACGGCCTTGCCAAATAAGAAAAGATCCCCTTCCTGGCAAATTTCCTCCAGACACAAGACCCCACCCTATGCTGCATTACAGACTCCCACCTCACTTCCGCTGACACCATCCCTCAACTTGAAACCAAATGACGTCGAAAAACTGTCATTTTTCCATCCGAGAATACCTGGACCGGAGGCATCATCCTCTTGTTTGACGAACATAGACTCTCCATCGTTGAAAACTCCTCTCGGGGTACCCAAAGAATTGGACAGTGCACCTTTCAGCACCTCTAAGAATCCCTCACAGTAAGAAAAATCTATGTCCTGTCAACCCTCGGCATGCGTAAACCCTTTTGGGAGGAACTGGATTCATTCCTATTCCAATACCCTACCACCCTCCTACTCGGAGATTTCAACACGACCTGTGTCCCAATGGAAGGAAACCCACAAAAGACCACCAAGGATCAGTTTCTCCTATCCAAACTACTCACAGACCAAAACGTCATCGACTCGTACCGTACACCACCCCAATAAAATATATATCCTTAAAACATATATCCTGACTGCAGAAGAATTCCGTCACCAACTCGCCCAGATCAAATACAGCAAAAACCTCGAACAAGACTCACAAGTCCTCAACAGCCTCATCAAAGCCAGGAAACAAGCAACCAGAATTAAAGCTCTCAGGGAAAAAGGCACACCACCTTCCACGTCTATCACAGAAATGAGCCAGATCATCACTTCCTTTTACACAATACATTTCACACCTAAAATTAGCTATGTTTTTCCTCCGGAACTCCCACCACTTCCCCAACTCCCGACTCACCACCATCAAGCACTCATCTCTCCAATAAACATTGAGGATATGATAGCTTCAATTGAATCCCTCCCCCGCAGGAAGAGCCCAGGCCCAGATGGCCTTACAGCAGAATTTTACAAGCACGTCCCAGCAGTCTACGCCCCAACTCTGCTCACCCTTTTCTTGGACGTACTAGCCCACCCAGAGAAACACCCTGAATTCACAGACTCGATCACTGTTATCCTCTTCAAAATGGGCAATCCAATCCTCATGAAGAACTACCGCCCAATTTCACTCCTCAATACAGAATACAAGATACTCACCGAAATCCTTGCCAATAGACTATGTAAAACACTACCAAGTATCATTAGCCCAGAGCAAACCGGCTTCATACACGGCAGAAACAGATGGGCTTCCCTACCATTTTCACATCCTGGATAAAAGCTACACTCCATAACACCCGTACTAGCTTCCTCATTAACGGACAACAAGCAAACCAAATTTAGACACTAAAGGGTGTCCGCCAAGGCTGCCCCATTGCCCCCCTCCTCTTCATTATCGCTATGGAACCACTAAACCAGCTCCTCAAAACACACATCCCACGTCCAATCACCTCTCTTCCCTCTTGCCCTAGCTATGCAGCCTACGCACATGACACCACCATTTCCCTCACCTCATACACAGCGTTAAACCAGGCCATCCTCATTCTAGACAGATGTTTTGCTATCACCGGCCTTAAAGCTAACTACAACAAGACCCTCCTCTTTCACACCAACAAAGACGCACCACAATGGGAGGGTACACAATTCCAATACACCAATGATCCCCAACAGGTCCTTGGGATTAATCTGGATCACGACACAACCTCCCGAAAAATGTGGGAGGGCCTGGTCACCAAACTCCAAGCTGCCCCCTGGGCCCCTGTGGAATGGAAATGGAATAATTCGTCTACATTTAAAGAACTTGTGATTGCACTTTACATGAGTGCAACAAGGGTAACATATGCTAATTGCAGATTGGAAATTATACTTCATGTCAAAAATCAGGACTGAAAGTTTTGACCAATATCCCACGTAGCCGTGTGTCCCACGGAAGGGATAAGGGGCATGACACCCTCGCATGTTGTGCGACCACCGGATGCTGTTAGCCAGCATCCCACTTGCTGACGCCCTTGAAAGCTGGCTGCCACGGCAGCCATGGACTGCATGGATGAAGTGCACGGCAGAATGCATGTATTGACTGTTGACAAGTGGCAGCCAGTGTAAATGGCGCATCCATGCAAAACAGAACACGTCACTTGGTACCGAGTCATTTTTGGCGTCGCTCCTGTATTTTGGACATGGAGGCAAATACCTTTTCTCAACGTCATGCACCAAAGGTGCGATGCGCCCAGGATCAACACCTTAAACATCCAAACTTCAGTCCTTTGTGTGGCTCAAACGAGACCTGTCGATGTTATGGACCCTCTCCTCACCCCTGGCGACGGATCCGCGGTTCCTCGGATCGGATCGAGAGGAAGAACCGGATCCACAGATAGACCTGAGATACAAGACTCATTAGTTGGATCCCTAGATCCATGGATTTGGTGTGCAACCTTAGCTCCATGGCATATCAAGGCCAGTGTTTTGGTTGTCCGACCGACATGGGCAAAGGTCTTGTTGAAGTCGATACCTTCCACCTGAGAGAACCCCTTTTTGGTCAATCGCGCCTTGTAGCGTTCCACTAAGCCATCCGGGTTCAACTTCTTGCGCAAGGCCCACTTGCCCTTCACGGTCATGCAACTACAAGGCAGGTCTACAAGTTTGAACACCTTGTGCTCCTTGATGGAAGCTAGCTCGGCCTGGCACGCAATGTGCCAGAGGGTTGAGTCAGACCCAGCCACAGTCTTGTGGAGTGTGCTGGGGTCAGGTGCCACAACGACAACACTGGGTTTGGGCCTTTGCCAGTTACGCTGCAAGTGGCTAGGGCATGGGCGACAGAGGGAGGACCCACTATGACTGTAGCTTGGCAGTTGAATCTGAAGATTCAACTTCCAACTAGCACTCGAGAGTAAGGAGCACCAGGCCCATCCTACAAGCAAGGTTAACCTCCGCAAGGCCCAAGGTACTAAGGCCGATGGCCTTTATGCAAGGGTCACCACTGCGCACGCTACGAGTGGAGCAAGGGCGCAAGCGTCCACCCTCATTATGAAAAGAGGGCTCAGTGATCTGTGTAGCCGGCAAAGGGGGCGCAGATACATCAAGGGCGGGGAACGTAGGCGGCCTAATCACAAGAGACGGCAACGTAGACACAGACAGCTCTGAAAAAAGATGAAAGCAAGGTGAGGCAAGGCAGTAAGTGGCGTTGCTAACGCAGCGGGTGACGCCAACAACGTACACAAGACAGCGATGGAAAATGATGATAACACTAGCAATGCAGGCAAGGCAGCAATGGACAATGGCAGTGAAACCGGTAAGGAAGATGAGGCAGTAACAAGTGACGCCAGCGATACTCATAAGGTAGGCGAGGCAGAAACAGGCGATGCGGGATGGACAGGCAGGGCACCCAAGGGATGGGATGGCTCAGGAGTGACAGGTTTGTAGGGACGGATGGAGTCCGGCGGCCCAACACACTCCCCTACAAGATGAGAGGGAACACAACCAAGAGCGTGCTACAACAGTACGCTACCAGTGGTCAAGTTTTCATACGTGATGTGCTCAAAGAAGAATGTCACGTGACTCAAAAATGTGGCACAGACTCGGATCTCAGAAGTGCCAGGCCTTGGAGCGAGGGACGACGTCCACGAATGCCCAAATATGACAGTGCGAGAAGAGCTTAGACCTTTTTTTCTCAGGCGTAAACCACACACAGGCAAGGGACCCCCACACGCGCGCTAGCCAAAGGTCAGCCCTGCGGCTGAACCACTACTCGTACAGGGTACGGTTGTTTTGCAGCGGGCCACATGGAATCCAGTTCTACTCCCACATCATGTGGGCCATGGCCTCAAATGTAGAAGCCTTGGGCATGCCACTGTCCACCCGCATTGGAAAAACCGCATCCACCATGGTGTCGTTCCATCGCTCCGACACACTATGTTGCTGAGGTGTGCCGGGGACAGAGAGGATTGGAGCCACTCCTAGCGCCAGGAAGTGCCACTCTAAGTCCCCACGAAACTCTCCACCACAATTTGAGTAGAACGTCTCAAGGAGGTGGTGGGACTACTGCTCAGCCATGACCAGCCAAGTACGCACAGCAAGGGCAGCGAAACTCTTCTAACAGAAACTTAAGACCCATCGCATGTGGTTGAACTCGTCAATGATCGTCAAGACGTACCTCCCTCTGTCCAATAGCTTGTCCCTTCTTAAGTGTTGTAGGACGGATCAAGAATGCTCTGCCCGTTGTGGATGTGTGACCCCTGGATTTGTTGTAGGTTGGCTCAACTATGCCTTGTCTGGTGTGAGATATGACCTGTGAGTACACCATGTGGGTGAATGGTTAACTTAGCCATTAACTAGTTTAACCATGCACTCACTAACTTAATCAGTTAATTATTAACTCAATTGTTTTGATTATTTGGCCGCGTGAGAGGTCATGAGTTTGATCCTCACCCTATCTTGGTTTTTATGGAAGCTTCTTAGAAAGAAATTATGTAGCTTCTTGGAAGCTGCATGGTTGGTCTGACACCTTTGCACTAGGATGTTTCTGTGTCAAGCCCATAGTGCAAGTCTATTCGTGATGTGGTTGGATCAAGCCACTTCTCAGGAACGTGCTTTTGAGTTCTACGACATGACAGACAGTAATAAAAGGACTTATCTCGCATGATGATCAGATAATACGTGTTTGATGCTCTCTTGCGTATTGACGATTTGAGCTCTTCTAGAGGTGTAATGCCAAGGCGTTAGTACTCTTAAAGGTGAAATGTATACCTGATTAAGTTTGGAACGAATGACACATACGTGCAAAGGAAGAATGTGTAAACACCTTTGTGAGCTTTTCGGCTTCACGGCTTCTTTGTCAAAGGTGGTTAGCTCAATGGATTACAAAGGGTTGTGGGCCCAAACCTCTGGTTAGAGACATTCACGCACGCAACCATGTATAGCCAATCCCCTCAAACCCATGCACCCTACACTCAATGTACATGAATGGTACATAAACAAGTGAAAGTACCAGGAGTCTTCCTGCACGGATATAGACATTGACTAGGAACCTTTCTTCCATGAGACACAAAATGTTGGAAGCTTCCAAGAAACACCCCAATTCCACTTTCTGTCCTACATGAAAACGATACAGGTACTACCTAGACATTGATACACTATCCCATACAGTTATCACGTGCACTTTTCCCTCCTCCCCCTCCCCTCTCTCCATCAGCAATCACTCACACCAAGGAACATATCCAACTGTAAAATACACAAGTGTATGAGTATGATGCACTTACTACCCAGACAGTGATCCACTACCCCATACAATTGCCCCATACACTCCCCCCTCCCACTCTCCAAATGTGTATTGGTTAGTGAGCAAAAACTCTAATGAATTGTGGAAAAAAATGCACATATTTGTATCCATTTCTTACACCACCAAGATCAGTGGACAGGGAGACAGGTGTATAGGTAGGGGTAAGGGGGCGAGGAGGCCAGGGGACTGAAGGGAAACATGTATGAGACGAATACATTGCAAATTGTACTCGCACACAGGTACAAAATGAAAATGAAAACACATTTCTGTACAGTAATGTGATCATTTACACCAAGGAACATATCCAACTATACAATACACATGTGTATGAAAATGTTACGCTTACTATCCACACAATGACACACTACCACATGTAATTGCCACAAACATATCTCTCTCCCCCCTCCCCTCTCTCCAACAGTGTTCACTCAAACCAAGGAACACATCCAACTATACAGTACACTTGTGTATGAAAACGATAAACTATCTGCCCGGACAGTGATACACTATCCAAAACACTTGCCTCATACACTTTCCCCCTCCCCCTCCCCCCTCTAAAAGTGGATAAGGTAAGTGCATTGGGTAGTGAACAGCAATTCTAGTGAAGTGTTGAAAACATTGTACACTTATGTATCCTTTTTTTTTTTACCACAAGGCTCTGTGGAAAGAGAAACAGGTGTGTAGGTATTGGTAAGAGAGCGAGAGGAGGGGGGGAACTCAAAGAAAGAAAAATGTATGAGACGAATGCATTGGACAATGTACTTGCAAGCAATTTTGGTATGCAAACAAGAATACATTAGTGAACACTATTGTGATCACTCACACCAAGGAATACATCCAGTTAAATGATGCACATGTGTAAAAAAATGATACACTCACTTTCCGGAGAGTGATGCACTACCCCAAACACTTCCATATACTTTCCCCTCCATCCCCTGCCTTCCCCTCTCCCCGCGAGTGATTACTCAAACCAAGGAACATATCCAATCATGTAACACACATGTGTATGAAAACAATACACTTACTACCCAGATAGTGATACACTACCCCATACACTTGTCCCATGCATTTCCCCCTCCTCCCCCCTCCCCCTCCTCTGCAAAATTGTTTGAGGTAAGTGTATTGGATAATGAACGAAAATTCTAGTAACGTCTGGAAACAATCATACACTGAAGTATCCATTTTTGACACCACCAGGCTCGATGGACAGAAGGATTGGTGTGCATGTAGGGATAAGGGTAGGAGGGATGGGGGACTCAAGGGAAAAATGTATAAGACAATTACATTGGACAGTGCACTCACACTCAATTACACATTGCAAATGAAACTACATTAGTGTACATTAATTTAATCACTCACACCAAGGAACATATCTAGCTAAAAAGACAAAAATGTGCATAAATACGATACACTTACTACTGGGACAGTGATACACTAGCCCATACACTTGTCTCATACACTTTTTCCTCACTCCCTCCCCTCCTCTCCCCATCAGTGATCACTCACGCCAAGTAACACATCCAAATCTATAATACACATATGTATGAAAACAATACACTTACTACCAGGTTCGTTCTACACTATCCCATACACTTTCCCCTCCCCCCCCCTCCCCTCCTCTCCCCATCAGTGATCACTCACGCCAAGTAACACATCCAAATCTATAATACACATATGTATGAAAACAATACACTTACTACCAGGTTCGTTCTACACTATCCCATACACTTTCCCCTCCCCCCCCCTCCCCTCCTCTCCCCATCAGTGATCAATCACACCAACGAACACATCCAACTATGCTATATATGTGTATGAATACAATACACTTACTATGCAGACACTGATTCACTACCCCACACACTTGTCCATACACTTTTCCCTCCTCCTCCCTCCCCCTTCCCCCATTAGGAAACCCCTAAGAAACTACCATGACAGCACAAGTAGGCTAATACAGAGGTCCATGTGTGTATTAAAGGGCATCGATTAACTATACCTCCACGCAATCGCTAAGTCACAAGTAGTGAGATTGCCTTTGCTCTCGCCCAACTTATCTGTTTGCAGGTCAACATCAGTAGGAGGGGAATGCAACAAATCTGTACCCTTCCTTCTTGTAAGCTGACATCAGCCTACATAGGCCTACATCAGCCTACATCTTCTCGGAACGGCCAACGTGAACAGGGCAAGTAGTTGCCTCTTTTCACCAACAGCCTACAACAGCCTCAAACACAGGTGCATTAGCATGAACAACAGGTGCAGCAGCTGTAGCAGTTGTAGTGGCAGGGATGGCAGAGAGAGGAGAACCAGGAAAGCATTCCCCCATCCTTAGGTGTGATAGAGAGGGGTTTGCTCAATCAAGTTGCTTTTTGAAATCATCATGGATTATAGAGACTTGTTAGGATTATTTAACGCAACCACCCTAGCACCAAAGGAGGAGGGTGCTGACCTTCTGACATGGGTCAGGCTCAATAAGAAGGCGCTTGCCATTCTTGTTTCCTCCATAAAACCCTGTTTTTTTTCACACATCACTAGTTGTATGATGACAGCCGCAACGTACGTCAAACTAGGCAAGGTGTTTCAACCCTTCTCATTTGCCAACCATCTCTTCATTCTATAGTACCTTCTCAACATGAGGCTTGATGAAGGCGAGGATGTCTCCGCCTTTAAACGGAAGATTGGGATGATTTTACAACAAGCCACTAGCATGGGGTGGGATCCGAAATCCGATGTGCAGGCCATGTTTTCTCTGATGACGCTGCCGGAGAGCTGGGGTCCCATGATCATAGTGATTACAGGGTGGAATGAGGAACAAGTTTCCTACACCACCATCTTGGAGTACTAGTGGAATAAAGCCATGTGTCACAGCAATAGTGAAGAAAACATGGCTGCCTTTGCCTTACGGAGCAGTGGTACCTTCCGCAATACCTCCTCTTGTGGATACAAAGGAAACAACACTAAATACAATGGAAGGGGTCCAAAGCGCCAAGGAAATTGCCATGATTACAGCAAGGTTGTACACTGGGCTCGGGACTGCTGGGCGCCCAGAATGGAGGGAGGAGACGGGGATGAATGAAGAAGCGGAAATGGGGGGAAAGATCGCACAAGTTTGATGGCTGAGTGTGCCTCCAACAAAGGGAGGACGATACTCGGGTCAAGAGCTTCCAGCCTTGATTTAGGAACAAACGAGTACACCACTTATGAGAAGAGAGACTTCATCTCTCTTGCTCCATGCAACAAGAACTTCAGAGTGGCCAATGGCAAGGTTGAGGCAGCTGAGGGGATTGGTGATAAGCTAGTCACAACGGGTATCAACAGCGCAAAATCCGACCTAAGCTAGAGGGCATAGACTACTTGTCCTTCTTTACTGCAAACTTGCTCTTGTTCTCTAAGATAACTGACCACGGCATGATAGTGGTCTTTATAGAGAAGGAAGAGGTGATAGTATCTATCAAGGGCATCAACATATCCTACTCTACCAGGAAGTGTTTTGTACGGATTCCTCGTGTTGATGGTCTGTACGTCTTGTAGAACTAGATGAAAAAGTCAAACGCTGAATCTTCCGCCGAGAGTGATGGTGAGGAGAGCAGTCTAATGACAAAGGCCATGTTGGAGCAGCGGAAGTAGTGGCAGTGGAAGATTCTACAACAAAATCGGAAGCGAAAGAAGTCACTGGGGCTGTTCATTCTAGAAAGCACACATGCTCTCAAAACTTGGGACATAGGCCCTTTGGGAATGTGGCTCAAAGCACGTTGGTGCTCATGGAAAAGTAGGGGCTAGTGCGTGGGATGGAGCTAGGCGATGAGGCCCAGGAGAAGCCGAGATCTTGTGTGAGCCATGCCTTTAGGGAAAGGCCAAGACAATACATTTCAAGCGCAATGGTGCACATGCTCTTGCACATCTTGACCTCATACACTCTGATTTGTGGTCCCATTTTCATACCACCCAATGGAGGCAGCAGATGTTTCCCCACATTCATTGATGACAACATCCACAAGGTCAGGATATACTTTCCAAAAAAGAAGAGTAAGCTGAACAAAAATCTGCAAGCTTTTGACGCTATGGTTGAGTGACAGAGTGGTAGGAAAGTGAAGTCATTCAAGAAGAACAATGGGGGAGAGTATAAAGCCTGTGGGAAGTGGCTAAAGACACAAGGCAGTGAACACCAGAAAGCTACTCCCTACTTGCCTCAAAGCAACGGCGTTGTAGAGAAGATGAACTAGACCCTCATGGGCATGACAAGGTGTATGCTCTTTGACGCCAAGCTCCCTCCTTGGTTCTAGGCTGAAGCAACATTTCTGGCTATTTATCTTGGGAGCCTCACACCTGCTGTAGCTCTACAAATGAGATGCAATAAGAAGCAGACACAGCAACTGAGGATGCCTCAAGAATCATAGTCAGGCAAGAAGCAGGACGCCTCCCATCTAAAGGTGTTTGGCTGCACCGGTGTTGCCACTGGTAGACGGACCTGCCGGGGCTCACAATGTGGTATCCATGTAGGTGCTGAAAGTGAAAACAAAAAAAATATGGCTACATAGACAAGTACAAGACTCAGCTGGTAGCAAAGGGGTTCTCTCAACGGCCTGGCGCGAAGTACGACGAGACCTTTGCTCCCGTTGTGACGTTTGCTCGCCATTGCTGTAGACAAGAACATGGAGGTCCAGCAAATGGATTTCAAGGCAGCCTTTGTTTGTAGTAAACTTGACAAGGAGGTGCTGATGGAGGTTACAGAGAGGGTTCATGCTCCCGAGGACAAAGTGTTGAGATTGGTGAAAGCATTGTATGGGCTAAAACAAGAACCAAGATTTTGGTACCAGGAGATGGATACATTCATGGCTAAGGAATCCTTCATGTTCTTCGAGAATGACCCTAGCATGTACATGCATGATAGTGACAAAGGGACTATGTTGGTCACCTTGCACGTAGATGACCTGATTCTATGCTCTTCTTCAACAAGGTTACTAGATGATCTCAAGGGGTAGCTGAGTGAGGGATGAAGGCCATGGGTCCTCTTAACTTCTACCTTGGCATTGCTATTAATCATGACAGAGTAGCAGGTTCCATCAGCCATAACCAGACAGAATACATCGACTACATCCTCAAATGTTACAACATGGAAGCCTGCCAGCACACTCATGAGCTCAGAGTGCAGGCTCTCCACCTCAATGTCTCCATGGAACAAAGCGGAGAAAACAGAAACATTGGGGATCCTATATCAGTCTACAATGGGCAGTCTGATACATGCCATGGTTACCACCAGACCAGGTATAGCCCATGTTGTTGAGCAAGTGAGTTGTTTTCTGGCCAACCCTGAACCACTACACTGGCAGGCTGTGAATCGCATCACGCGCTACCTTAAGGGGAAGCGGCATGGGGGCCTCCAATTTGGAGATCTCGTTGGATCCGCGTCACTTCATCTCATGTGCTACACTGGCGCTGATTGGGGAGGTAAAATAGAGGACCGAAAATCCACCTCCGGCTTTGTGTATATGCTGAATAGAGGTAGTATTAGTTGGGCGGGTCAGAAGCAGGAATGTGTCTCTCTGTCAAGAGTTGAAGCTAGGTACACCACCTTGATTAAGGTGTGTAAAGCGATGTAGGAGCTATGTAGCTTTCTATCTGAGATTAAGAGACCAAAGGCAGTGGCAACAGTCATCAGGATTGACCACATGAGCGCAATGGACATGTCCAAGAACCCAGTCATGTCCAAGAGGACAAAGCACATTGAAATCCGCTACCACTATGCTCGATACTTGGTCTACAAGTACACAGTGGAGCTCGAGTATGTTGGTACCAAGCTTAACTGGTCTGACATACTTACGAAGCCACTGGACAAGGATCTCCACCACGCGGACAGGAAAAGTATCGACACGGTCAACGCACATGGTGAAGAATGATGATGGAAAATGAAGCAAGGTGCAACGGAGGGATTTGTTGAATATGGTTTGTCCCTTGTTGGGTGTTGTAGAAAGGATCAGGAATGTTATGCCCCTTGTGGAAGTATTACCCCTCGATCCATCGCAGGGTTACTCAACTATGCTCTCTCTCTCGTGTTAGACATGACCTGTGAGCACACCATGTACGTGAATGGTTAACTTGGCCATTTTGTTGATTTGGCCAAGTGACTAGTCACGATTTTGATCCTAGCCAAGAAAGAAAGTCCGTAGCTTCTTGGAAGATACATGCTTGGTCAGACACCTTGGCAGTAGGATGCTTATGTGTCAATTCTACAGCACAAGTCTACTGGTAATGTGCATGGGTCGGGCCACTTCTCAAGATTGTGCTTTTGAGTTCTAGGACTAGATAAACAGATGTAAAAGGACTTGTCTTGCATGCTGATCAACTAACCATTGCTTGATGTTCTCTTGCATATTGACAACTTGAGCTCTTCTTGAGATGTAATGCTAAGGTGTTATTACTCTAGAAGGTGAAGTGTACGTCTAATCAAGTTTTGGTGTGCATGAAATATGCTTGCCTTTTGGTTTTGTTGCTTCTCTGCCAGAGGTGGTTAGCTCAATAGCTAATAGGGTTCCCTGGAGGTCAAAGTGAACCAACTGAAGAGGCCAAGGCACTTGTGAGCTGGATGGAGGGTACAAGGCTCAGTGCATCTTTCTTTGAAAGCATTAGAGGCAAGCGGTCTTCGACGGTGTCTCAAATGAAGATGCATCAAGACCTAGCACGGATTGTGTACGTCTCGATGATCGACATCGTCAAGGTGTATGGGGCATGGACATGTGTGCAAGAGACGTTGGTGCTCGGGTGACAGAATGCTCATCACAAACACATGTGCAAAGGATGGAGAGGACAAGGGAGAAGCAGACGTAGGGCAGCCAGAGACATGGTACAAGTCATCCACAACTGTCCCACACAGGACAACCTCCTTTGCAACACATTCAAACACGATGGCATCCTCATCTATGAAGGAAACGCCTGGTCCCATGCGAGTGTAGGCACGTCCAAAGATTAGACAAAGCTCCAACACATGCATGTACAGGACATCCGACGTATACAAGTGGCCCAACAGTATGTGGAACTGCACTATGCCTATTCCCTAGACTGGGACCTAATGACCAGCTGCTCTATGCATTGATCATACTGACCTAACAAGATCCAGCACGCAGAAATCACTATGAAGACAGGCCATGTGATGGATGGCATATGTATGAATGATGCAGGTGGCATCTGTCTTACGCATTGTCGTTGTGACATAAATCGAGTGCAGGCGACAGAAGTAAGCTGCTTCACAGAGAGCTCCGACGCTAACAGACAAACAACAACATGGGACTGAGATTCATGAAACCATGATGAATCATCTAGAACTGTGCATGACTCGACACAACGTGGGGATAGGACACTTGCATCATCCTGACGAATTGAACAGAATAGGCGACACCATTACCACTATCCCGACGCGATGCTACGGAATCAACACGACCAGTAGTGGCACCCGTCAACTCGGCCATGTCACTCCTACTCCCTAGCACCAACCGTTGGTGGAGCTCTACGAGCTGATGGTTTCCTATATCAAGGATCTGCAACTTAAGCTCAGAAATCTGGCATGCCCTCCCCAGCGAGGTGTTGTGTCAGGGAAAGCACACCACTGATAGGATGGGAGGTGCAGGACATGGAAGCGAGACCATTAGCCTGGCTCGCTACTACTACTGTGGTGACACCAGAGTGCACTACCATGCCTGCGACCTTGTCGTCATTGTAGTGTGCTTCTCTGTCACTACTGCCACTGCTGTTTCCATTGTTGAACTTGATGGCAGTGGCACTCTGCCACTACAGCTTTTGTGGCTGTTGCCGCTGCTACCTGTTGACATGGTGTGCCCCTTGCGATGAGTGTCGTTGATCTTGCTCCCTGGTTCGACCACTGAGGAGTAGTCGAATACCTGATCTGACTTTAGATTTGGATTTCTTGGATCTTTCCATGCAGGATCGAGCTTTGAATCACTCAATTTGAGTGAGTATTCACAAAGCTAGCCTAGCCCGAAAATCGGGTGTTGGGCGGGTGTAATCTGGTACCCGTCATGGGTGACGGGATATTCCACCGCCAGGGATCCGAGTTCATTCCTAATGGCCTCCAAATGCACCAGGGGCATGAATGAGATAACCATAAAGACCTCTAGACCATGATGAACTTCTCCCTGACTTTTGGGCGAGGAAAGGCGCTTCGATGGGTCATCGTCGAAGCGCCTCCCGTTGCCTAGAGTGCAAGGCCAGGTGGGCGGCTCCACCAAGGGTTACTTCGACGGCCGTAGCAGGGGCTCTACTGCTCCGTTTTGGGCGTGCTTGGATGCGTTGGTAAGCTTAGATCACAGGCTACAATGATCTGATGTAATATCACTATGCTAAGTAACAAAAACGTGTTTCGATTCAGATCTACTGAATGCGACGTGTTCTGCCCACTCTTGCCCGTGATCCTTGTGCTCCACACTCTTCACCATTGGTGTCCATTGGCCGCCCAAACCTTGGCAGCGTGAACCAGTGAGAGCTAGGCATCCTTGAGGGTTCCTCCACACCCACTAGAGCCAACACTACCATCCACTGAGACGGTTGTGGCACTCTGTCCCCTCAGCTGTTATTGCCATCACAACGGTTACTGTACACCGCTACTATCATTGCTGTCACTGCTGCTGTAGGAGGTCTAACATTGTCCAAAATCCTCCGGCAGCAATTCCCCCATCCAAGTGGTTGTGGAGAAAAATTCAAGGCCTATTTCAGCCTAGGAACGTTGTGGATGGATTCCCAAGCTACCACAAAAAATGTGACAGCGCTCCTCTCGCCCCAGTGGGCGTGAATTAAAGGGAAGGGTCTTAGGTGAGCTCAAGGTTCGTGTTCCAACCCCCAACCCACCCAAGGGACAAGCAAGGGGAGCCCAACCCAAGAGGAGAGGGGAAGACCAAGGAAGAGAAAGGGCAGCCGTTGCTCCTGTCAAGACTCCTACGACTGCCGCCAATGATGACGCTGTGGCTACCGCTCCTCCTCTTGTAACTCCTCCTATTCATGTTGCTGTCAATCGCTTCAGCTGCACGCTACTGCTTGTACACACTATGTTTCTGCACACTGCTGCATACTGCTGCTATTGCATACAGTCGCCACTGCTTCTAGCTACTACTGTTGTGTGGAGTTGCTGAGCTGACGGGTAGAAATTTGGGCAAGTGCTGAAGTTTTTAAAATTTTGGCATTAAAAAATCAAGGCAATCCAAATGAAGCCAAACATGGACCACAGAAGGACCTGAATGTGCTAAGAACATTGAAAAAACAATTTGGTCACAAACTTTGCAAAAATGGCAAAACGCCACTTTTCCCTTTTTTGCCCGAATTTCAGTAGAAAAAATGGATGAATAATACACTGTGGTCTTTGCTGGTTGCCACAAGCATGAAATGATGCAGGATTGAAAGATCTGGAGAGCATAATAGAAGAGCTTTCCATCTCACCCTTAAAGGTTGAGAACAACATTGGTTTGACGTTGAGGCCAACTCGTGCCGACAGGGAGGTGGTGGCACAAGCGATTTGCGTTTACGGCTCCTCCACGTCCGTGCACCTTCTAGAAAGCTACACCCATAGGGGCAGCGGTGGTGCACACTTTTGTTTTCATTGTTACTACTTCTGCCATCGAGCTTGACGGAGATGGCCTCAAGCCACGTCGGCCGCTACTACAGCTCATGTTACTGATGCCGCGGCCGATGCTGCTACTGCTCCTCCTAAAATGGTCGAAAGTGCCAGCGTAGGCTTGTGCAATTATTGCACTGTGCCTCCGCTGCTGCTACAATAATTCTGTGTTGCGGTGCTGTTACATTCCTGCACCCCTCCTATGTAACTACTCTGTTGCGCAGCTGCTTCGGCCTCCACCAAACAATGGCACAGGTTGGTGGGTCCTCGTAGGACCTGTTGACAGAATGCATGCAAGCATGTGCTAGGCAATAGGGCGAAAATCAACTGCAAGGGTCTGACTAGCACGACGCATCAACGCATCTAGCTGCAAGCAATGTGCAGAGAGAGTTAACAACTGAGGCCTAGACAACCTAAATAATGTCTCTGACCTAGTGGGTGCATACACACGCGGCGCACAAGGGTCCGCATTTTCTAGCAGGACAAAACAATGACAAAACCACAGTTCTGAGCATAACTCCCTATGGACACGTCAGATCGACGAGCCGTCTGAACCAGAACAGTCGCATCAACGAGAGCTAAGCCTTGATAGGCTGCAAGCTTATGTGCTGTCCCACAACATGAATCTAAATAAGAAGAAAGTCTTCTGGACACCCGTCCGGCCGCGTGTCTTCTGCCACGGTGGCCATGTCACGGATCTGCACGAGAATGGACATGAGCCGTGGGGTCAACGTAAGCCGTGTACGACACACACAACAACACTCCTCCATGATCAGAGGGCGACACACGTCCATGCACATGCAGCCACTAACGTCGTGCAGAGCAGGAAGGACACAGATGTGTAGGCAGCAAGTACAGCACACGCAACGTGGCACATGAGGAGTCTACCTGCAACAGGAATGGGGTAGAGTCCCACGGAGCGAGTGGCTGCATGAAACTTTGAACGACCCAGAGCCTTGGTTAGAAAATCTACGTGATGTCTGTCAGTGCCCACGTGGATGACTCGGATCTCACCACGGTCAACCAGATGACGCACAAAGTGGTACTCGACATTGATGTGCTTTGTGCGTTCATGGAACACACCTGAGTTCTTGGTGATGGCCTTCGCGCTCATGTTGTCACACTGAAGGACCACGGGGGAATGGACTGACGCAGTTCATGCAGCAGACGGACAAGCCAAACACACTCAGCTGCACCGGCGCCTAGAGCAACATACTCTGCCTCCACAATGTTACGTGCGATGCAGTCCTGCTTCCCACTGTGCCAGGACACTGCGATGCCTCCAATGAGAAAGACATAGCCAGTGCGGCTCTTGCCATCTAGACTCCACGCCCAGTCATTGTCTGTGTACCCATCCAGCACAATGGACACCTGCTCGTAAAAGCACAGGCCGAAGCGTGCAGTGGACAGGATGTAGCGTACACACCAGACTGTTGCCTCCAATGTTCGCTGGCGTGGAGCCAGCGAGAATTGGCCGAGAAGGTTGACAGTGAAGGCAACGTCGGGTCGTGTTGCGGTGGCCAAGTACATGAGCGAGCCTATGACTCGCACGTACAGGATCACTTCAAATGGCTCCCCTAGGTTCGCTGGCATGGACGCCGTGCGGACGGCAGCGAGGAGGTCAGCAAAGCGCTCCCCCACAAGCTCTGCGTAGCGTGCCTGATGGACACGGAGTGTGCGGGGAACATGGTCGCACACGATCTCCATCCCGAGAAAGATAGAGGCCTCACCAAGGTCTTTTATCTTGTAGGCCGAGGAGAGAACAGCCTTGGCAGCGTTCACTGCTCCCAGGCCGGGCGAGGCGATCAAAAGATCATCCACGTAGACGAGGATGGCAGCGAGTGGCGGTAGGGACTGTGAGAGGAACAGAGATGGTTCAGCATCACTCTAAACGTACCTAGCGCGTCTCAGTGTGCTGGTGATCTCCTGATTCGAGCAGCGAGGTGACTGCTCCAGGTTGTACAAGGCCTTCCGCATCCGGTACACGCGACCAGTGCCATCCTTAAAGCCAGGTGGCTGGACCATGTAAATCTCCTCCTCAAGGTCCCCGTTCAGGAACGCGTTGTTGACATTCATTTCATGGAGCTCCGAGTCATGCTGTACCACTTGGCTCGGCAGCGTGAGCGTGGTCGTCATCCGGCCAACAGGGGCAAAGGTCGCGATGTAGTCTATACCAGGGACTTGGGAGAAACCTTTTGCTTTTAGGCAGGCTTTGTAGCTCTCCACAGTGCCGTTTGGATTGAGCTTCTTGTGTAGAACCCACTTGACCTTCATGGCGTTGCGGTTCTTCGGCAAGTCCACCAACTTAAAGACGCCGTGCTCTCGGATGGCATCGAGCTCAGCCTGGCAGACAGCGCGCCACTGCTCAACATCCGGGACTGACAAGGCCTCATGCAGACTTGTGGGTTCGGAAGACAATGGTGGTGCACTACGTGTGGCCAGGGCATACGTCACAGACGAAGGGTTGACCGTCACCATGGACTCAGCGGTGCCACGAGCGAGTTCGCACTCATGAGCAAGTAGTGCCATTCCTGTGGGACAGCCAGGTTGAACCTCCGTGAGGCTGCGAGCACTCAGGTCAAGGGCCTTTGTCCTAGGGTCACCGCTGACGGTGCTGCGCGTGGGGCGAGGGCAGAGGCTTCTGCCGGGTGCCCGTGTGTAGGGGTCTGACGGGGCAGGAGTAGTGGCCACTGCCGACTCACATGCCGGTGTGGACTGCATAGCAGGCGTATCACTAGAGGATGGCGTGGCCTCAGCGGCCGGGGACTGACTCACAACAGACGCGGGCACGTCAGAGGCCAAAGGCGGGGACGGCTCAGAGCCAGACACGGATGCGGACGAAGGATCATGCAAGGCCTCAGACGCGGATCCAGACTCAGGATCGAGCATGGCCTCAGACACGGATGCGGACTCGGACGTAGACTTGGACACGGGCGAGAACACAGAGTCGGGGGTAGAGGAGCGAGCCGCAGATGGGACTCGGCTGGGGGTGCCGATGGGCACACCCTCTGGGGACAGCCCCTGGGGTGTCGACGACGGATTGACCGCACTGGCTGGGGGCACTGTGCCAACTGTGATAGGAACCTTCCCCACACTACGTGGCCCAGCACACCCAGGGGCATGAGCAACACGAAGAGCGTGGATGCGAGCAAGGTTGCGGAATGCGAGATGCTCGAAGAAGAGAGCGTCACGGGACTCAACGATGCGGCGTCGCTCAGGGTCCCAGGACCGCCAGGCCTTCGACCGCAAGGGCACGCCAACAAAAGGCGTAGATGCAACCCCGCGGAGAGAGCTTGGTCCCCCGCTGCTCTGGTGTGAACCTGACACAGGCAAGGGAGCCCCACACATGGGCCAGGCACAGATCCGCATGACGCTCGTACCACAGCTCGTAGGGCGTGCGGTGACCTGGGAGGGGGCCATCTGGAATGCGGTTCCAGACCCAGGTCATGTACACCATGCCCTCGAAGGCAAAGGCCTTAGGAATGGCGCTGTCGTCGCGCATGGCACGGACTGCGTCCTCCATGGTGGGGTTACAGCGCTCCAAGACACCGTTCTACTAGGAGGTGGTGGAAGCGGAGGGGTTGTGGATACCAATCTCGGTGAAGGAGCGGGCCATGTCCCCGAGGTACTCGCCGCCGCGGTCATAGCAAAAGGTCTGAAGGCGGCGGTGGGATTAGCACTCAGCCATGACCAGCCAAAGGTGGACAGCAATGGCAGCGTCGCTCTTCTGATGCAGACTATAGACCCAGCTCATGCACGTGAAGTCTTCAGTCAACTTCAAGACGTAGCGGCCGCGGTCCTGTTGAAACTTGACAGGGAGCGGATCCATGAGGTCGGAGTGGACAAGCTCCAAGGGTCGACGAGCCCTAGAGACAGACTCAGGATAGGTGGACTGGTGCATTTTGCCTTCAGCACATGACAGGCAGTCGGTCGTGGGCGGCGCCTCGAAGGACGCTGCATCAAAACCGAGAGCAGGCTGAGTGTGGATGAGCCTATCCACAGCCCCCAGGTGTACATGACAGAGGCGTCGATGCAGGAGACGGTGATGCTCGTGGGACAAAGCACCAGCAACAAAGACACGAGCAGTGGGAGAAGGAGGCAAGGGAGGGCACTCATAGAGGACCTATAGATGTGATAGAGATCATTGATCACCGTCCGTGCGCCTCGTGCGCCTGCTTCAGTCCGCGCCTGACCTTCGCCCAGTCCAATGGGCGGCCCGTCTGGCGAGTGTAGTCGGGATAGTGATGGTTGTCTCCGCAGTTGAAGCACATGAGCCGGCGGTCCATCTTGCTCATGAAGGCGTTGCTACTGCCGTTGTTTCTGCTGCCGCCGCTGCTCCTGCGGCTCCCGCCGCTGCTGCTGCTGCTCCCACTGCTGCTGCTGCGGCTGATGCTGCTCGCGCTGTTGGTCCCACTGCTGGAGCCACTGACTTACAATCTGTGGCCCTTTTTCCTCTAAGCCGGTGCTGCTGCTGCTGCTGTAGACGGCTCGGAGGAGGACGCGGTGGCAACTGCAGTTGAAGTGGTGTTGCGACGTGCGCAGTTCGATGCGTCCATGCTGGCGACCTCGAGGAAGTGGAGGGTGGCCCAACGCAGCAGGGTCCTGTCGCTCCCCATGTCGGGCAACAAGGTCTAGTCAAAGTTGCCGAAGACGCACGCGTAGTCGGGGTGGATGCCGTAGAGGATGATCTGGAGGGCAAAGTGCTATGCAATGGCATCGTCTCCCAACTCCTCATGTAGCTGGATCGCTCGGCGCAAGTAGTCACCTACGGACTCCTGAGCAGTCTGGTAGAGGGAGTTGAAGTTGGCGAGGCACTGGGACGTCAGGGCCAAGGTGGCGTCCTCAAAAAGGGTGACAGCCAGTGCCCACGCCGCGGAAGGGTCAGCTCCCGAGGCGGTCAGTGGGTTGCCAAGGAAACGACCGAAGTCCTAGTTGAAGTCCGGGGCGGCCTTCATCAGGCCGGAGGCGGCGCGGACCGCCATCTTTGACTGGGCGGGGTCAAACGCCTGGTAGGGGGTGAAGTAGTAGGCGAGGACCCCTTTGCTCATGGTCCACATGCAAATGCGCAGCTCCTACGACTTGTAGTCGCTCCTAGTCTGGAAGACGAGCGGGTCCGACTCAAACCATTGAGGTGGCTTGACTGTCGGCAGGGCGACGGCCAAAACCACTGCGGGACCGGGCGTAGAGGAGGCAATCCCCTTGCCTAGGCGAGCCCATAGAGCCAGTTCCTCGAAACTCAGAGGGTGATGAGATGAGCTCAAGCCAGTGCCAGCGCTCGAGCTCATGCCCTGGAGGGCTGCATTTGCCTCACGCGCTTTGCAGCGCTCCTCCAGGCGAAGGAGGCATGCTCGCAGTAGCTCCTCCTCACCCTCCTCTCCAAAGTAGGAGAGGGTCTCTAGTACCTCATCAGCATTGCCCCCAGGAGCTAGGTGGTCCTCGCTCGGGTCTCCATGCTGATCCTACTGCTGGGGCAGTAAGCTCTTGACCAGGTCCTGGAACTCCGCGACCTGCCTCGTCAAATTCTGACGGGTCTCTGCCTGCAGGTCCACCAGCGCGAGCACCAAGCACGCCAAGATCGTCGGACTTGGCGGCCAATGCTGTTGCTGCCGCTACTGTTACTACTGCTGCTGCTACTGCTGTTGATGTTGTGGTAGCGGGTGTTGTTGCGGCAACTGTTGCTGCTGCTGCCGATGTGGTGACGATGGCGGTGGCCGGCGTTGGCCTTTCATTGAGTTGTCCTTGGCAGCTGCGTCGGTGGCGGCGTTGGTGGGGGTGAGTTTCGGCATGACGGCCAGTTTTTAAGAGGACAGTGCCGGAGGTGCTGTTGGTGGTGCTGTCGATGGTGCTCCCAGCGGATTTTCCGCGGCCTACACCGGAACATTTCGGACTTGCCGTGGAACAGCCATCGCGGTCCTGCCAGTTCGTAACACGGCATGGTGCCGCAAACTGCCGGGGCACCTCTGTCAGTGCATTACGCAACCACCGCGGAGCCGCCGCGGCTAACGACCGCGGAACTGCCACAAACTCGCGACCGCGGAGCGTGGAGCACCAACGGCGTGTCCAAAACCGCCACCGAGCTGTCGCGGCAAAACGCCACGGGTCTGTGGGACACCGCGGATCTGCCGCGGCATTGTTACCGCGTGGTGACGCACTTCGGAACGCCGCGTGCAACCGCGGTAGATCCGCGGCACCGTCAACGCGTTCCGTTCCGGAACAGCCACCTCGGTCATACCAATGCGGAACACAACGGGGTGCCGCGAACTGCCAAGGCGCCTCCGTCAGTGCGTTCCGCAACCACCGCGGAGTTGCCACGACTGGCGACCGTGGGATTGCCGTGGAACTGCCACGGACTCGCGACCACGGAGCACCGTGGAGCGCCGATGGCGTGTTCCACAACTACGGTGGACTTGCCGCGGCGGAACGCCACGGATCCGCCGATCTGCCACGGCACCGTCACTATTGAGCACCGCAATTTTTTCGTGGAGTGGCTTCTGTTGTCACGGAAACGGCTTCAAAACTGTCGTGGAGTTTTTAAGAAAACAATCAGAGTTGTAGTGGGTCATCCCAGGACCTCTCGCCGAGACAGTGGGCGCTACTGCTCCTACTTCTGAAGGCAACGGTTGTGGTCTCTCACTGCTACTGTGGTTGCTGCGCCCTTGCTATCCAACTGTGCAAGCATTGGCTCACCGCTGTGATACCATGACAGAATGCATGCAAGCATGTGCTAGGCAATAGGGTAGAAATCTATTGCAAGGGTCTGACTAGCACGACGCATCAACACGTCTGGTTGCAAGCAATTTGCAGAGAGATAACAAGTGAGGCCTAGACAACCTAAATAGTGTCTTTGACCTAGTGGGTGCACACACACACGCGACGCACAAGGGCGCGCATTTTCTAGCAGGACAAAACAGTGACAAAACCACGGTTCTGGGCATAACTCCCTGCAGGCACGTCAGAACAACGAGCCGTCTGAACCAAAACAGCCGCATCGACAAGAGCTACGCATTGATAGGTGAAAGCCTATGTGTTGTCCCACAGCATGAATCTGAATACGAAGAAAGTCTTCTAGGCACCCGTCCGGCCGCCGGTCTTCTGCCACGGTGGACATGCCAGGGATCTGCACGTGAATGGACATGAGCCGAGGGGTCATCGTAAACCGTGTACAACACACACAACACATGCCTCTACTACTCAATGTTGTTACTGCTCATTCCTGCTGCGACTGTTGCGTCTCCCTTGTGCAACACAGCAAGCTCTAACTCATTTCTCTGACACCATGAGAAGATTATTGGAACCTTCCTACCTCAACTCTTCACTAGCTTGACAACACAGATCTAGCTCGCTGAGGCACAGGTCATAGAAGGAACAGTGAGAGCAGGATTGGACCACATCATGTGAGCCAAGACTTTGCTTAAGCATAAGGCAAAGAGAGTGGATGATGAGCAGGTCAAGTCATAACTGCCGCTCGTTGGCGACGGTGCGTGAACGAGCCAAACCAAACCAAACCATGTTTTTGGCTATATCTCCCCGCTCAATCATCTTATCCAAGAACGGTCAGAAACCAATTAGAGCAGGGTGCAAAACCCTAAAAACAGATGCCCAAACAACATGGTTCAGTCACCAACAGGTGTTTGACAAATGGAAAACATGCAACCGGCCAGTTAGCCTCACTGACCAAAAATCTGGAACGGTCGAGCCTGACCCTCAACTCACGAGTATGTACGATGGATAGTCATGGAGTAGAAAACACTCATAAGGCCACGTCAGCTCCCCCACTAGTCTGAGGTGGCTGGCACGTCAGGGATGTGCACGAGCATGGACATGAGCTGAGTGGTCACCGTAGCATGTGGACAACATGAATGGCATCTGAGCAGCGTGTTGTCTCTCTCCAAAATCCCTTCATGAAAATGTTGCCAAAAAGCAATGTTTCCTCTAATTGAAATGAGTATCTTGCGGCATTTCCGCGACTGAACGATGTCTTCTTTTAACAGAAACCACGCTTGGAAAAGTTTTCTCTAATTCACCATTGCTGTTTACGACATCAAGTTTTGTCCCGTGACGCACATTTGCAACTCAATATCCATCTCATGGGCTCATGTATCACCAGCATAACATTCAATCCATGACATTTTTCAAACGAGCTAATAACTCATCAAAGTTTTATTGGTTTCCCCTCATCTTTTATCTTTAACAATTCGCCCAATTCACTATGTTAACACCAAGCTCTTCACGCCATCCCTACTTTCTAGCTTCACAGTCATCTTTGTACTTGCTCTTTGGCTCTCATCGGGTTGCTAGCTTGCTCCCAACTCCTTGTTTATGAGCCCCAAAACCCTTTCTTCGCTGTTTTCAAGAATTATGCTTGCCTCCTTTGTGCAATTTTCACCTTACCATCATAAATTACAAGTTACAAGACAAAGGACCTGAAAACTATTTCATGTTATTTGCCATAGATTTGCATACCCGATACTTGAATTGCATTTGAAAACTACGATGACAACAATATTTTTCTTTTTCATCCCAGTCCCTCGTTGTGCCTGACTCCTCAATCTATTAAATGATGTGTATGCCCTTCTTTGCCGTAAAGATGACATGATTGCACATTTTTTACTTTTTTGCAAGCACAATAGGCATGACAATATGCTTATAGTGTATAAATTGTAATCTTTCTCCTCATCTCTTGTTAAAACCCATAGAAAACCTTCTTCATCCCCTTCAATATGTGGGGTTCAATATCACTCTGTTTGTAATCTGGTCCACCTAAACTGATGGTATTTAACAAGGACATTGGGCACACCCATTCTTATCTCCAACATAAAAAACACATGCCATTTTCCTCCACACACAAAAAATCACCTTTGTTCTTTATCTTCTGAGTATTAATGTACCAATTGAAATATATAGCGATGCAATTTTGGTTCCTTTGCATCGGAAGAAAGTTTATAAAGGTTGACAGCCTTAAAAAAACCGTTTTTACGATTGTCCACCTTTTGATTGTTCTTTCACGGATTTATTATCGATTAATGAAGTTTAGAAGCTTTTTTATTGGTTAAAAATATATTTTAGACACCCAAATCCTTCCGCGTCTCCCCTAGCTAAACATCTCCCTTTAGCTTCCGGGATCATTCCTGTAGTATTGTCTTGGCAGGGTGACAACCCTCCCATCTCAGTCTGTTTTTGATCGTTTGTGTTCAGGTCTGTGGTAAGTCTTAAACTGCCAAGCGCGGAACTGCCGCGTCGCAGTTCTTGTCTCCATATGGCAACTACTCGGTCGTGCGTCGCTCTAGCGCCGACAGCGGCACGAGTGACCAGTGTGCTACGTTCGGTGCTGGAAATCAGTCAGTGCGACAGGGCATCTAGTAAGGCTGCGGTGTGACGTCGATATGTGATCGTTTAGGAAGTTCTCGGAATGGACAGTGGTCGAAGTCGCTCATCTCCATCGTAAGCGCCACTCGAAGTCCGATGTTCTCAAAAACTGGAGACAGTCGCGCGAAGCAAGGTTTCGGCCCAGTGGCCGCAATGGCTGTCGACAGAGTTGCATCCTTCGTCCTTCGAAATTGCAATGCAGCAATAGCTCCTGTCCAGTGTCAGTGTCATTGTCCGATTATTCAAAAGCCAGAAAGTTTGAATCACCCACACCTGTCGCCTTTACCCAAATTCATCAACGAACAGAACAACTGAATACGGCAAAGTTACGAGGTACCCCGGCCCTGATTTTTGAAAGCGCTATACACCCCATTCGAAGGATTTTTATTTCCATTCGCCCCGTCTTTCGATTTTTGATCTCCATAAACCCCGACTTCAAAACATTAATTTCAGGACGCCCCAAAGCCAGAGTTCCGGTAACAAGGTACCCCGTCAGGTACGTGGTCATTGTCTAGAAATCTCCATTCTGCGACTTCAGTGTAATCTCTCAACATAAAAATGTTTTTTTTTTTTAGAAACATTTATGTAGTGAATAAGACCTTCCAAAAATGCGGGGGGGGGGGGGGGGGGGTGGACGGATACATTGCACAACGTCATTTGGGGAGAGGGAGGCGGGGTTTGAAAAACAAACACGCTAGCAATTCAAAGACGACACCGAATGATAAGAGGCTTTTCCATCTGTTTCTTAGGACGCGTTCAGAGAAATACGAAAAATGGTAAAAACACCTTTGACGACTCATGGAAACGGGGTAGATTGTGACGTTACAATATACCCCTCATGTCGGGGTATATTGTAACAAAACAATCTACCCCGCGGGCTATCGTGAAGTTTATTGTAGGAAATAAAGTGAAGGCGGTACTTTTGATGATAAACAAATAACAGACGGGGCGACCTGTACTCATTATTTCGGCGACGGGGGTTTTGGCGAGTATGGGTTTTGAACCCGGGGTATGTGGATGTTTTCTTCCAAGTGAATAACGTCCGAGTACGGCGAAATTTGTTTTCTGTCGCTGTCCAGCAAGGATATAAAGCATAAGCGATGGCTAGTAGGTTAAACCTTCCCCAAATGCGGCACCCTCAGGATAGCTATGGAGAACTTTGGCCGTCCAGTTCATTTTGTGTAGAAGTGGAAACTCAGTGTCCATCGCCAAGCACTGATCAACCCACGCTGAAAGGGTGCGCTTGACGAACCAGCCGGTGCGATTTCTGATACGAAAAAAAATCCACTCTCTTCTTTGAACATTGAACATATCGAAACCGACGAAAGCAAACAATCCACTCTCTTAATTTCGCCCACAGCGAGCAAACTATACAGTTTACAAATGTCCAAAACACGTCTGATTGAGCAAACATTATCCACGATCATATCCATGAACGAAAGGGGCTCTTCTGTGCGGCACCGGGGAAGGCAGGACCAAAAACCTCAAAAGAATACGTTACATTATCCTAAAACCCATTGAGTCAATTGCAGATCACGCCCACATGGTTGAAAAGGCGAAAACAATGGCACAAAAAAAACGCAAACAGTTTTAACAAACAAGGACGTTAAATTCTGGAATTTGGCCTGATTGTATCATGAAAAAAAAAACGGGTAGATAATCTTGCAAACGTAGATTTATCATCAAACATGGAGTTCGACCCCAAAAGTAAAGACAAACACAAAACATTAATTATTCTTTAAAGACACATCACAAAAAGACTACCATTATTGTCATTAAACCAAATTGACAATAGACAACCTAGAAAAGTATTCTCAAATTATCATTCAATGTGGGGAAATAAAACTGCAAAATCATGTAAAAATTCTCAAGAGGTGGAGGAGGTGGATTCTTATAAGGAAATTCCTTCAACACAAATATCTTTGATTAATGTTTTCTAGTATATATTTGAATAATACAGTCCTCGCAACATGCTATGGAAATCTAAGGACAATTATCAAACATAAATTCCATGTGCCTCATAGATCAAAGAGGTTTCAACATTTTAATTCATAATTATCTATGGAAATCATGCAGAACATATCATGCATAACTTAAGTTTTCATAATCATTCTAATCTTCAACAATCCTTTATCACATTCACACCCAAAAATCTCTCTTACATTCTAAAGTTCTTTTGCAATATGAAGAGAAATAGTTTTCTTGAATTGGTATCCATTTTTATGGTTTCATGGCAAGGTAGATGCAACCTTAGTTAGCTTGATCATGTTGGAATATGTTTCACTAAACTTTCACACAAATGAAAAAGTCAATGCAATCAAGGAAAACCACCATGAGTTTTGTATAACATGTTTAGAAGATTGAATGGTATAAGCATAGCCATTTCATCTGACCATAGGATCATCAAAAATGATATTTTTGGAGAGAAACCAAGCCTTCCATAGATTAAAAATAGATTTCAAGATGAATATTTGGAAGGTTTTCATCAGCTAACATGATAAAAACATGTATAAGGCAATCTTTAAGTTCGAAATTCAAGGCTTTCAAAACTAGATTTTTTTCTTACTAATGAAATCATAGTTGTGTATGTGACTCGACCTTATGGGTGATGTTGTTTTGATCATTTCAATTACACATGAAATGTATTGACTTCGACGTTTGTATGTGTTTACAAAACAATGAAAAATCCAACACAAACACATGGTTAAAAATTGGGAAGATTGTTATCCAAACCCAAGTATGAACAAATAACCATTTTTTTGTTCGGATATTACCTAACATTAACTCGGAGGAAACAATCTTTTGCAAACTACATGTAAAGTGTAGTGTAGAAAAGAATGGTTCTTAAAGGAATCTAACATACTAGGTCATAATCATACTATGTTTATCTAGAGGACCTTTGAAACAACCACTCCAAGAAGATGTGTTGAAGATACGTTTTGAAGTTGCATACACCCATTTACGCGACTATAAGACAATAGTTCAATACATTTAATTTCTCCAACTCTTTGATCTAGTCCATTTCTTGTTCTAAATGACGCGTGTAGGCACATACGTTTCATAAAACAAGGCTTGAAAAGACATCAACCAACATTGGAGTACAAAATGGGGGAAAACCACTTTAGCAACTTTTCCTCCTACCCAAAAACAAATGTTTAACTGATATCAATGTTAAACAGAATTATGTGGGGAAATGAAAGGTTTTTGTAGCTAGATGTTCCGATTCATTTTCTCTTTATACACCATTGTTTTTGTTCAACAGGTTTTACAACAACGACGTGTGTTTCTACACTAGGTTGAAACTTTTGACGTATACAATGAGCAACTATAATAGTCAATCATGTTCTTTAATTTAATGAATAAACACATCCTTACACATTTCATGCTTAAAGATAATGCCTATTGAAGGAATTCCTTAGGGAAAAAGGGATGTAGGGCTTATGGTTTGAAACATCTAGCCAACTTCCGCAGTAAGTAGTGGCAGCAAGACCCATAAGAATTCCTCTCTTCAACTCTCTTTCTCTCCATGTTTTACTCTCTCTCTCTCCCTCTCTCTCTCTCTCTCTCTCTCTCTCTCTTTCTCTCTCTCTCTCTCTCTCTCTCTCTCT